>JABSTQ010009558.1:0-261469 GCA_013358835.2 Ixodes persulcatus
TTTCCCAAAGGTCATGCTAACGCATTTCCTAAAAATCCACCGATAGATCTTCCTTTATTCTTTTTTCTTCGTTTTGGGAAGAACAAGTAACAAGTAACGCAACAACGTTTCTCGGTATAAGTAAGCCAAGTGCAAACTTATGCCTCACTGTTCTGAGTGTGCCATGAGTCCATTACTACGTTACCAGAAAAAGTAACGCGTTTCCCAAAGGTCATGCTAACGCATTTCCTAAAAATCCACCGATAGATCTTCCTTTATTCTTTTTTCTTCGTTTTGGGAAGAACAAGTAACAAGTAACGCAACAACGTTTCTCGGTATAAGTAAGCCAAGTGCAAACTTATGCCTCACTGTTCTGAGTGTGCCATGAGTCCATTACTACGTTACCAGAAAAAGTAACGCGTTTCCCAAAGGTCATGCTAACGCATTTCCTAAAAATCCACCGATAGATCTTCCTTTATTCTTTTTTCTTCGTTTTGGGAAGAACAAGTAACAAGTAACGCAACAACGTTTCTCGGTATAAGTAAGCCAAGTGCAAACTTATGCCTCACTGTTCTGAGTGTGCCATGAGTCCATTACTACGTTACCAGAAAAAGTAACGCGTTTCCCAAAGGTCATGCTAACGCATTTCCTAAAAATCCACCGATAGATCTTCCTTTATTCTTTTTTCTTCGTTTTGGGAAGAACAAGTAACAAGTAACGCAACAACGTTTCTCGGTATAAGTAAGCCAAGTGCAAACTTATGCCTCACTGTTCTGAGTGTGCCATGAGTCCATTACTACGTTACCAGAAAAAGTAACGCGTTTCCCAAAGGTCATGCTAACGCATTTCCTAAAAATCCACCGATAGATCTTCCTTTATTCTTTTTTCTTCGTTTTGGGAAGAACAAGTAACAAGTAACGCAACAACGTTTCTCGGTATAAGTAAGCCAAGTGCAAACTTATGCCTCACTGTTCTGAGTGTGCCATGAGTCCATTACTACGTTACCAGAAAAAGTAACGCGTTTCCCAAAGGTCATGCTAACGCATTTCCTAAAAATCCACCGATAGATCTTCCTTTATTCTTTTTTCTTCGTTTTGGGAAGAACAAGTAACAAGTAACGCAACAACGTTTCTCGGTATAAGTAAGCCAAGTGCAAACTTATGCCTCACTGTTCTGAGTGTGCCATGAGTCCATTACTACGTTACCAGAAAAAGTAACGCGTTTCCCAAAGGTCATGCTAACGCATTTCCTAAAAATCCACCGATAGATCTTCCTTTATTCTTTTTTCTTCGTTTTGGGAAGAACAAGTAACAAGTAACGCAACAACGTTTCTCGGTATAAGTAAGCCAAGTGCAAACTTATGCCTCACTGTTCTGAGTGTGCCATGAGTCCATTACTACGTTACCAGAAAAAGTAACGCGTTTCCCAAAGGTCATGCTAACGCATTTCCTAAAAATCCACCGATAGATCTTCCTTTATTCTTTTTTCTTCGTTTTGGGAAGAACAAGTAACAAGTAACGCAACAACGTTTCTCGGTATAAGTAAGCCAAGTGCAAACTTATGCCTCACTGTTCTGAGTGTGCCATGAGTCCATTACTACGTTACCAGAAAAAGTAACGCGTTTCCCAAAGGTCATGCTAACGCATTTCCTAAAAATCCACCGATAGATCTTCCTTTATTCTTTTTTCTTCGTTTTGGGAAGAACAAGTAACAAGTAACGCAACAACGTTTCTCGGTATAAGTAAGCCAAGTGCAAACTTATGCCTCACTGTTCTGAGTGTGCCATGAGTCCATTACTACGTTACCAGAAAAAGTAACGCGTTTCCCAAAGGTCATGCTAACGCATTTCCTAAAAATCCACCGATAGATCTTCCTTTATTCTTTTTTCTTCGTTTTGGGAAGAACAAGTAACAAGTAACGCAACAACGTTTCTCGGTATAAGTAAGCCAAGTGCAAACTTATGCCTCACTGTTCTGAGTGTGCCATGAGTCCATTACTACGTTACCAGAAAAAGTAACGCGTTTCCCAAAGGTCATGCTAACGCATTTCCTAAAAATCCACCGATAGATCTTCCTTTATTCTTTTTTCTTCGTTTTGGGAAGAACAAGTAACAAGTAACGCAACAACGTTTCTCGGTATAAGTAAGCCAAGTGCAAACTTATGCCTCACTGTTCTGAGTGTGCCATGAGTCCATTACTACGTTACCAGAAAAAGTAACGCGTTTCCCAAAGGTCATGCTAACGCATTTCCTAAAAATCCACCGATAGATCTTCCTTTATTCTTTTTTCTTCGTTTTGGGAAGAACAAGTAACAAGTAACGCAACAACGTTTCTCGGTATAAGTAAGCCAAGTGCAAACTTATGCCTCACTGTTCTGAGTGTGCCATGAGTCCATTACTACGTTACCAGAAAAAGTAACGCGTTTCCCAAAGGTCATGCTAACGCATTTCCTAAAAATCCACCGATAGATCTTCCTTTATTCTTTTTTCTTCGTTTTGGGAAGAACAAGTAACAAGTAACGCAACAACGTTTCTCGGTATAAGTAAGCCAAGTGCAAACTTATGCCTCACTGTTCTGAGTGTGCCATGAGTCCATTACTACGTTACCAGAAAAAGTAACGCGTTTCCCAAAGGTCATGCTAACGCATTTCCTAAAAATCCACCGATAGATCTTCCTTTATTCTTTTTTCTTCGTTTTGGGAAGAACAAGTAACAAGTAACGCAACAACGTTTCTCGGTATAAGTAAGCCAAGTGCAAACTTATGCCTCACTGTTCTGAGTGTGCCATGAGTCCATTACTACGTTACCAGAAAAAGTAACGCGTTTCCCAAAGGTCATGCTAACGCATTTCCTAAAAATCCACCGATAGATCTTCCTTTATTCTTTTTTCTTCGTTTTGGGAAGAACAAGTAACAAGTAACGCAACAACGTTTCTCGGTATAAGTAAGCCAAGTGCAAACTTATGCCTCACTGTTCTGAGTGTGCCATGAGTCCATTACTACGTTACCAGAAAAAGTAACGCGTTTCCCAAAGGTCATGCTAACGCATTTCCTAAAAATCCACCGATAGATCTTCCTTTATTCTTTTTTCTTCGTTTTGGGAAGAACAAGTAACGCAACAACGTTTCTCGGTATAAGTAAGCCAAGTGCAAACTTATGCCTCACTGTTCTGAGTGTGCCATGAGTCCATTACTACGTTACCAGAAAAAGTAACGCGTTTCCCAAAGGTCATGCTAACGCATTTCCTAAAAATCCACCGATAGATCTTCCTTTATTCTTTTTTCTTCGTTTTGGGAAGAACAAGTAACAAGTAACGCAACAACGTTTCTCGGTATAAGTAAGCCAAGTGCAAACTTATGCCTCACTGTTCTGAGTGTGCCATGAGTCCATTACTACGTTACCAGAAAAAGTAACGCGTTTCCCAAAGGTCATGCTAACGCATTTCCTAAAAATCCACCGATAGATCTTCCTTTATTCTTTTTTCTTCGTTTTGGGAAGAACAAGTAACAAGTAACGCAACAACGTTTCTCGGTATAAGTAAGCCAAGTGCAAACTTATGCCTCACTGTTCTGAGTGTGCCATGAGTCCATTACTACGTTACCAGAAAAAGTAACGCGTTTCCCAAAGGTCATGCTAACGCATTTCCTAAAAATCCACCGATAGATCTTCCTTTATTCTTTTTTCTTCGTTTTGGGAAGAACAAGTAACAAGTAACGCAACAACGTTTCTCGGTATAAGTAAGCCAAGTGCAAACTTATGCCTCACTGTTCTGAGTGTGCCATGAGTCCATTACTACGTTACCAGAAAAAGTAACGCGTTTCCCAAAGGTCATGCTAACGCATTTCCTAAAAATCCACCGATAGATCTTCCTTTATTCTTTTTTCTTCGTTTTGGGAAGAACAAGTAACAAGTAACGCAACAACGTTTCTCGGTATAAGTAAGCCAAGTGCAAACTTATGCCTCACTGTTCTGAGTGTGCCATGAGTCCATTACTACGTTACCAGAAAAAGTAACGCGTTTCCCAAAGGTCATGCTAACGCATTTCCTAAAAATCCACCGATAGATCTTCCTTTATTCTTTTTTCTTCGTTTTGGGAAGAACAAGTAACAAGTAACGCAACAACGTTTCTCGGTATAAGTAAGCCAAGTGCAAACTTATGCCTCACTGTTCTGAGTGTGCCATGAGTCCATTACTACGTTACCAGAAAAAGTAACGCGTTTCCCAAAGGTCATGCTAACGCATTTCCTAAAAATCCACCGATAGATCTTCCTTTATTCTTTTTTCTTCGTTTTGGGAAGAACAAGTAACAAGTAACGCAACAACGTTTCTCGGTATAAGTAAGCCAAGTGCAAACTTATGCCTCACTGTTCTGAGTGTGCCATGAGTCCATTACTACGTTACCAGAAAAAGTAACGCGTTTCCCAAAGGTCATGCTAACGCATTTCCTAAAAATCCACCGATAGATCTTCCTTTATTCTTTTTTCTTCGTTTTGGGAAGAACAAGTAACAAGTAACGCAACAACGTTTCTCGGTATAAGTAAGCCAAGTGCAAACTTATGCCTCACTGTTCTGAGTGTGCCATGAGTCCATTACTACGTTACCAGAAAAAGTAACGCGTTTCCCAAAGGTCATGCTAACGCATTTCCTAAAAATCCACCGATAGATCTTCCTTTATTCTTTTTTCTTCGTTTTGGGAAGAACAAGTAACAAGTAACGCAACAACGTTTCTCGGTATAAGTAAGCCAAGTGCAAACTTATGCCTCACTGTTCTGAGTGTGCCATGAGTCCATTACTACGTTACCAGAAAAAGTAACGCGTTCCCCGTAGCGCCGTTCCTATAACGCGTTTCCGCCAGCACTGGCTAACTTGTGTCAATAATTTAAGAAAAGCTGGGGCACACTACCCGTTTTGAAACCATCGCAGTATCGTTCGCAGTCCTATCGAGCGAGTGAAGCTCTTTTGGTGATGTTTCAAACTGCGTCATAAAATTAGCGGACTTTCTAAAATATTATGTGGTGCGAAAACTCTCCGACACAAAAGTTGTAGCGCGGGATGAAAAACAACCCGTCGTGTCTATGACGGTAGCCTTCGTATGTGTAATTTTTTGCCAAAACAAAATGCCCAAAATTTAAAAAAATAAATAAAAAATATTGGGAGCCATTCTACTCTGTGAAGGTAGATGACCAGCGAAATTGTTTAACACACAACACACACGTGAAACAGAATTTTGAACAAAGGTGCGAAAACATTTAGTCTCGATCGATGGTCACCGTGACGAGAGGTACGCACACACACGTGCCGCCCACCGCCGCCGCCGCTGACATCCTCGTTGCCGTTCCCGCCGTTGCTATTCGTAGGCGCCTTGCTCTTCGGACTCCGGACTTTACGCGGCCCCCCATTGCGACGAGAGAAGTGAATTTTAAAATGGAAAACGGCAACCCAAACTTGAAGGAGAATGCAGGGAGTGGTGTTCCAGGCGCCGCACGCGCACGCCTTCCTTGTATAAAAGATTCGAAGTAAATAACCAAAATAAAGCGTCGACGAACGCGCGTGCAAGATGCCATCTGTTTTATACTTCGTTTCACTTTATCTGCGAGCGAAGCCAAAGCTACAAGCGCGAGACCAGCGCTTTTTGCATTTCTCCCCAGCTCGCGCGCTCGAGCAAAGCCTGAACGCACAGAGCTTCCGTGCTCGCGCTTCCAGTTTTGCCTTCGCTCGCACATAAGGTGAAACGAAGTATAGGCTTTTGCTTTCGAACAGTTACTGCTGCTGACGCCGGCACGTTCGGCGCGTGGGTGCGGTGCGGCGCGTAGGTACGGTGCGGGCCATAGCCTCCTCTATACTCACAATGCCTGGCAGTTCGACGACGGAGCCATGGAGTGCCCGGTCGCAGATTTGGAGCGCGAGGATCTGGTAGCACAGAGCATCAAAGAGCCATTTCTCGGGGAACCTGGACGTCAGCGCACAGTTTTTGCAGCGGCGAGGACCCGAAACACACTTGTTCGCTCGGGAGAAGTGTGTTTCGGCGTCTCGCCGCAGCGGGGCGCCAGTCACGTGGCTCTCCTCTCATCCGTTGTCTCCCGCTCCGCCTTTTCCATTTCGGCGGCCGCTTCTCGTGGCGATCTGCCAGGTTTTGTTAGTATACTATATAGGAGGCTAAGTGCGAGCGTAGAGGTTTTGGTCACGCGCACGAAAAATCCACGGAACCCTAGCCATAAACAACTTCGCTGTAAAAAAATTATATCTCACGTGACTAAGGGCAGGACTATTGCAGTTCGCCAACAGCTACCCATGCATGCAACCATCCATTTCCTCCAGTCAAACAGAACGCATGCGCTGCTGCATTTTTCAAATGGCGAAGGATATTGAGAGTCATCCAACAGAGGGAGATGTGGCAGCCAGTTGGCCGATTTCTTTGCGACAACAACGAACACAAACGTGTTACTTGTGTTGTGTGTATGTTTATGCAGCCGGAAGTTGGTCAGCCCCAAATGGACGTCTGGTGTTTCAGTTCTAGATGATGACTTTAGCCAGTGCCATCCCACCACTAGGCCTGGGCTCTTTAACATGCATTCACCGCAGTAGTGAGCCTGACCGCACGCCGGTACGATGCTCATTCCAGGATCGAAACGGGCACGGGGTCGGGGACCTTGAACCCAAGATGGCTGGGTTCTGCCGCGCGAGCATTCGCTCCACATGCTCCGAGCTGGTGTGCTCTAGCCGACTCGGCTACCGGTCCCCCCAAGAAAACCTGTTGACATCCGTAGGACTGTGTCTGTCCACGGGGAAGATCTGGTTTCCATCCAACGAGAAGGGAAATAGCGCTGGCTCCTTGCAGATGGTCGAACAAGTGCGGAAGACGAACGCCTCACTGTTTCCGGGTAGGGACAACTGCGTCCACTGCTAGCGGAGCCACATACTTGCATCCCACTCATATGTGGCCATTTCTGAGCTCTTTACGCAGTTCCTTGTGGAATGACACGAGTTAATCATATAAGGCCGTATAACGTCACGCATTCCCCGTAGCGCCGTTCCTATAACGCGTTTCCGCCAGCACTGGCTAACTTGTGTCAATAATTTAAGAAAAGCTGGGGCACACTACCCGTTTTGAAACCATCGCAGTATCGTTCGCAGTCCTATCGAGCGAGTGAAGCTCTTTTGGTGATGTTTCAAACTGCGTCATAAAATTAGCGGACTTTCTAAAATATTATGTGGTGCGAAAACTCTCCGACACAAAAGTTGTAGCGCGGGATGAAAAACAACCCGTCGTGTTCTATGACGGTAGCCTTTCGTATGTGTAATTTTTTGCCAAAACAAATGCCCAAAATTTAAAAAAATAAATAAAACAATATTGGGAGCCATTCTACTCTGTGAAGGTAGATGACCAGCGAAATTGTTTAACACACAACACACACGTGAAACAGAATTTTGAACAAGGTGCGAAAACATTTAGTCTCGATCGATGGTCACCGTGACGAGAGGTACGCACCACACGTGCCGCCCACCGCCGCCGCCGCTGACATCCTCGTTGCCGTTCCCGCGTGCTGCTATCGTAGGCGCTTGCTCTTCGGACTCGGACTTACGCGGCCCCCCATTGGCGACGAGAGAAGTGAATTTTTAAAATGGAAAACGGCAACCCATACTTGAAGGAGAATGCAGGGAGTGGTGTTCCAGGCGCCGCACGCGCACGCCTTCCTTGTATAAAAGATTCGAATGTAAATAACCAAAATAAAGCGCGCGACGAACGCGCGTGCAAGATGCCATCTGTTTTATACTTCGTTTCACTTTATCTGCGAGCGAAGCCAAAGCTACAAGCGCGAGTACCAGCGCTTTTTGCATTTCTCCCCAGCTCGCGCGCTCGAGCAAAGCCTGAACGCACAGAGCTTCCGTGCTCGCGCTTCCAGTTTTGCCTTCGCTCGCACATAAGGTGAAACGAAGTATAGGCTTTTGCTTTCGAACAGTTACTGCTGCTGACGCCGGCACGTTCGGCGCGTGGGTGCGGTGCGGCGCGTAGGTACGGTGCGGGCCATAGCCTCCTCTATACTCACAATGCCTGGCAGTTCGACGACGGAGCCATGGAGTGCCCGGTCGCAGATTTGGAGCGCGAGGATCTGGTAGCACAGAGCATCAAAGAGCCATTTCTCGGGGAACCTGGACGTCAGCGCACAGTTTTTGCAGCGGCGAGGACCCGAAACACACTTGTTCGCTCGGGAGAAGTGTGTTTCGGGTCGTCTCGCCGCAGCGGGGTCGGCAGTCACGTGGCTCTCCTCTTCATCCGTTGTCTCCCGCTCCGCCTTTTCCATTTTCGCGGCCCGCTTCTCGTGCGATCGTGCCAGGTTTTGTTAGTATACGATATAGGAGGCTAAGTGCGGGACGTAGAGGTTTGTTCACGCACCACGAAAAAGTCCACGGAACCCTAGCCATAAACAACTTCGCTGTAAAAAAATTATATCTCACGTGACTAAGGGCAGGACTATTGCAGTTCGCCAACAGCTACCATGCATGCAACCATCCATTCATCCAGTCAAACAGAACGCATGCGCTGCGGCATTTTCAAAATGGCGAAGATATTGAGAGTCATCAAAAGAGGAGATGTGCGCAGTTGGCAGATTTCTTTGGACAACAAAGAACACAAACTTGTTACTTGTGTTGTGTGTATGTTTATGCAGCCGGAAGTTGGTCAGCCCCAAATGGACGTCTGGTGTTTCAGTTCTAGATGATGACTTTAGCCAGTGCAATACCACCATAGCCTGGGCTCTTTAACATGCATCACGCAGTAGTGATGCATGACCGCACGCCGGTACGATGCTCATCCAGATCGAAACGGGCAGGGGCGGGGATTGAACCCAAGATGCTGTGTTCTGCCGCGCGAGCATTCGCTCCACATGCTCCGAGCTGGTGTGCTCTAGCCGACTCGGCTACCGGTCCCCCCAAGAAAACCTGTTGACATCCGTAGGACTGTGTCTGTCCACGGGGAAGATCTGGTTTCCATCCAACGAGAAGGGAAATAGCGCTGGCTCCTTGCAGATGGTCGAACAAGTGCGGAAGACGAACGCCTCACTGTTTCCGGGTAGGGACAACTGCGTCCACTGCTAGCGGAGCCACATACTTGCATCCCACTCATATGTGGCCATTTCTGAGCTCTTTACGCAGTTCCTTGTGGAATGACACGAGTTAATCATATAAGGCCGTATAACGTCACGCATTCCGCCAAGTTTGCGTTTGTTTTTGGCGCCGCGCCTGATGATAATGCGATAGCATCCTACAGACGAGTGCATTCGCGACGCTTCATTGCGTTACGTAGTCAAAAAAGCACCTAGTTGGAATCGTGTATGACGACCTGAACGAGAACTTCCGAATTGGGACTTTTCACCGGCACGTGCCGATCCACGGGCATACGAGGTCAACAAATCGCGAGAGGCTAAATGGTGTCCACGGCCGAACTTGCCGTCCCACAGGATGTTGCCACTAGGCGCAGCCAGCAATCAAAATTGAGGCGCTCTAGAAATGGCAGGCCATCAACTTCAAATGTGTCCGTCATGAGCAGCCCAGACTCGGCGCCGTCGGACTTGAACCTGTTTATAAAACTGAAACAAACTCGAGAGATTTCCGTTTCCTAAGACCCTGTCAGAGAGGGAGATGAAAGGACTCAACGAGCAGGACCAACGTTTTTATCGGAAAATCTCATTTTATCGTTCCACGATAAATGTTTCAACACATTAGGCCAGTGGTTCTCAAATGGGGGTCCACCGACCCTTTGGGTCCCCCGAAGGCGTTCAAGGACACATGCAAAGAAAAAAAACATTTTTTTTAAACAGCTTAGATGGATAAAGGATATTATAAAACGATTTTACAACGAAGAAAAAAAAATTTTAGACCTATATTTACGGCGCTATACGAATTTGTAGTTGGCGCCCGCTGGAGCCGCCGCTGGTCACGTGGTAGGCCCGCGCGCCGCCGCCCTGCGTCGCCGGAGCCGTAAAGCGACGCCGCCGCCGCACGCTGAGCGTTGTGCGAACGCCGCTTCAACGCGTTTCTCTACACCGCCGTCGCCGCCGCCGCAGAAGTTCGTCTGGTTCGGGGCGCCGCCGCCGCCATCTGACCGGCGCACGGGTCGATCACGTCTGCTTGCGCTTTTTCAGGAGTTTCCTTTGGGCTCTAAAAGTTACTTACTAATCTTAGTTTTTTGTTATACTTTAAATAAAGATGAATAAGTTACTTTTAGAGGCCATAGGAAGCTTCCGAAAGAGCGCGAGCACCACGTGACGAATATGGGCCCGTCACGTGATAAATAAGGGCCACTTTTCCGCGGCGCCCGCGGGCGCCAACTACAAATTCGTATAGCGCCGTAAATATAGCTCTAAAAATTTTTTTCTTCGTTGTAAAATCGTTTTATGACATCCTTTTTCCATCTAAGCTGTTTAAAAAAAATGTTTTTTTTCTTTGCATGTGTCCTTTAAGGTCCTTGACCTCCTCGTCAGCGACAGCTTAAGAAACGCTCAAACATCTGGCTTCGGTATTCGTTTTTCTCGGCTGCAGTAGACGCTGAGTGATGCCACGAGGGCACATCGCCTTGTCAGGAACTGCAGCGAAAACCGAAGGGTCGATCCGGTTCACTGCATCGGGACGATCAAAGAAGGCTTGGACGAGAGCCTGGACGAGTTTTCTATATTTAATTAAGTTCATTGACCTCCTCGTCAGCGACAGCTTAAGAAACGCTCAAACATCTGGCTTCGGCATTCGTTTTTCTCGGCTGCAGTAGACGCGGAGTGATGCCACGAGGGCACATCGCCTTGTCAGGAACTGCAGCGAAAACCGAAGGGTCGATCCGGTTCACTGCATCGGGACGATCAAAGAAGGCTTGGACGAGAGCCTGGACGAGTTTTCTATATTTAATTAAGTTCATTGACCTCCTCGTCAGCGACAGCTTAAGAAACGCTCAAACATCTGGCTTCGGTATTCGTTTTTCTCGGCTGCAGTATACGCGGAGTGATGCCACGAGGGCACATCGCCTTGTCAGGAACTGCAGCGAAAACCGAAGGGTCGATCCGGTTCACTGCATCGGGACGATCAAAGAAGGCTTGGACGAGAGCCTGGACGAGTTTTCTATATTTAATTAAGTTCATTGACCTCCTCGTCAGCGACAGCTTAAGAAACGCTCAAACATCTGGCTTCGGTATTCGTTTTTCTCGGCTGCAGTATACGCGGAGTGATGCCACGAGGGCACATCGCCTTGTCAGGAACTGCAGCGAAAACCGAAGGGTCGATCCGGTTCACTGCATCGGGACGATCAAAGAAGGCTTGGACGAGAGCCTGGACGAGTTTTCTATATTTAATTAAGTTCATTGACCTCCTCGTCAGCGACAGCTTAAGAAACGCTCAAACATCTGGCTTCGGTATTCGTTTTTCTCGGCTGCAGTATACGCGGAGTGATGCCACGAGGGCACATCGCCTTGTCAGGAACTGCAGCGAAAACCGAAGGGTCGATCCGGTTCACTGCATCGGGACGATCAAAGAAGGCTTGGACGAGAGCCTGGACGAGTTTTCTATATTTAATTAAGTTCATTGACCTCCTCGTCAGCGACAGCTTAAGAAACGCTCAAACATCTGGCTTCGGCATTCGTTTTTCTCGGCTGCAGTATACGCGGAGTGATGCCACGAGGGCACATCGCCTTGTCAGGAACTGCAGCGAAAACCGAAGGGTCGATCCGGTTCACTGCATCGGGACGATCAAAGAAGGCTTGGACGAGAGCCTGGACGAGTTTTCTATATTTAATTAAGTTCATTGACCTCCTCGTCAGCGACAGCTTAAGAAACGCTCAAACATCTGGCTTCGGCATTCGTTTTTCTCGGCTGCAGTATACGCGGAGTGATGCCACGAGGGCACATCGCCTTGTCAGGAACTGCAGCGAAAACCGAAGGGTCGATCCGGTTCACTGCATCGGGACGATCAAGAAGGCTTGGACGAAGAAGGCTTGGACGAGAGCCTGGACGAGTTTTCTATATTTAATTAAGTTCATTGACCTCCTCGTCAGCGACAGCTTAAGAAACGCTCAAACATCTGGCTTCGGCATTCGTTTTTCTCGGCTGCAGTATACGCGGAGTGATGCCACGAGGGCACATCGCCTTGTCAGGAACTGCAGCGAAAACCGAAGGGTCGATCCGGTTCACTGCATCGGGACGATCAAAGAAGGCTTGGACGAGAGCCTGGACGAGTTTTCTATATTTAATTAAGTTCATTGACCTCCTCGTCAGCGACAGCTTAAGAAACGCTCAAACATCTGGCTTCGGCATTCGTTTTTCTCGGCTGCAGTAGACGCGGAGTGATGCCACGAGGGCACATCGCCTTGTCAGGAACTGCAGCGAAAACCGAAGGGTCGATCCGGTTCACTGCATCGGGACGATCAAAGAAGGCTTGGACGAGAGCCTGGACGAGTTTTCTATATTTAATTAAGTTCATTGACCTCCTCGTCAGCGACAGCTTAAGAAACGCTCAAACATCTGGCTTCGGCATTCGTTTTTCTCGGCTGCAGTAGACGCGGAGTGATGCCACGAGGGCACATCGCCTTGTCAGGAACTGCAGCGAAAACCGAAGGGTCGATCCGGTTCACTGCATCGGGACGATCAAAGAAGGCTTGGACGAGAGCCTGGACGAGTCTCCACGCTCTCGTCCAAGGACACCAAACGAGAGTTTGAGTACATCGGTAACATACCTCAGATACCCCCCCCCCCCCCCCACCCCCGATAACGATACGATACGATGCATGCGCATAGGCGGAATACCGGGCATCGTTATCGGAGTCATTGGAACGATTCACAAAAACTCTCCATTGTCTCAAATAAAAAAAAAAAGATGCAAAGAAAAAAAAGATTCCGCGCTTTTGCAACTCATTGAAGGCCTGCCGGCTATCTTCAATCGTTTCCCTTGGATATGGTATCGAAGATCGTGAGGGCAGAGGGGGTGGAGTAGCCATTATAATAAAGATCGATTATGTTCATCTAGAAGACACCTTCGCCACTGAATGCGTTTGGTGTACACTATCGAGGTTGGAGCTCCTATTAGGTGAGGCTTACCGTCCTACGGGTTCGAGCCTTGACTTTGTTCAGAGTTTAAATTATTTCCTTATAAAACTACACGTTCAATCAAAAAAGGTAATAATTGCGGGTGATTTCAATCTTGGGGGCGTCGACTGGAATGCATCACTACGAGGAACTCGCTATGTTCTGCTCTCTTCTGCATTGATATACATGTCCTTTTCACGTGGTCTCACGCGAGTCGTGCAGAAGTTTACCAGAATTCCAAAGAAATAGTAAATCTATATTGAACCTGCTTTTCTTAAATTACAGTGGGCTGCTGTATCCTTACGAGTGTAGTGTCTTGTTAGGAATATCAAATCATCTCGCGGTTGTTTTGTCACTCTATTTAAGTGACAACCCTACAGCGCGTTTTAAGATTGCTTCCTATAAAGATTTCCATCGTGCAAATGACGTAGCTATTCTAGATATGCTATATAGTTCGTATGATGCCTCTCAGCAATTCAGCCTTGATCGTGAACTAAGCGTCAATCAACTCTGGCAAAAAAATAGCTCGTCACGTCCCAGAAGAGGTAGAAAGGAACCGCACTGATAACCCGTGGATTAATAGAGACATAATAATCAAAAACGCAAAGTTCCATGGTGTCGGGCGGAAGCGCGGAAATCGCAGGCAGCGGTAGTATACGTGACAAGCTACGGTGCCTGAGCAAACGTCTAAAATCAATGATATAAGGGAGTTTTAGCGAGTCGTTACACGGTCCCGAAATCACGAACGGAACAGCTGGTCCGTTCCGTGAAACCGTACGTGAAATTTGACATACTTTAGCGAATCGTGAAAGTTGCGCGACCGTGTAAACGATGATAATGATAGTGCTTAACAGTGGCGCCTTCTTCTAGTGAACATGTGAAACATTCTGCAACGTGTGACTCCGTGGCGGACACCGTGGTGGCGGCTCGTGTTTCCGGCGTACGACTGATGTAAACAAGACGGCCGATGTAACATTTGCTGGTCGGAATTTCAAGAACTGCCAAGCTAGATGGAGTAAAAAGTATCCAAACGACCGCAAAGGTATGTCGTGTGTCTCTGTCATCCTGAACTTGAACGATCGTTCACGTTGTGTGCCGTCGAACCAAATCATTTCGTCTGCTCGCGGTCGCCACGGCAGCCAGTCTGCCCGCAGATCGCAAAATTTTACTAGTATGCGTAGTTTACAGCATTCACGATCGCATACCATTACGAGCAGTCCTCGAAATGATTTCGTTCAACCTCTCAATTGAAGCAGACTAACAGGACGGCAAATCTCCTGCCGCTGTCCTAAGCCTAACGCTAGGCTGGGTCGGCGAAGGCAGTCGCCGAACCGACCGCCATCTTTTGTTTACCCGAGTCGTGAACGTTGCTGGCTGCGTTGCTGTGACGACTCCAGTGGCCGGAATGGGAGAAACGAACGAGAAGAGCCTCCCGACGTCCCGAACGACTCGCGCGCGCATGCGCAGTGGCGCAGCCGATGCGTTGGAGGGCGAACCGTTCGTGTGGAAACGACCTGCTAAAACTCCCTAATAAAGGTCAGCCACTATTATTTTAACGTAAGCATGACAGGCTTCCTGCAGCACTCGCCCAAAAAGTTTTGGAAGCGTCTTTCACCTTGCAAACCGGGTGTAACTAAACTTGTAACCGATGACCGCGTTATTATAGAAAAAGACAGACATCTCGAAATATTTTAAAGCTTTTCTTTTACAGTTTTTTCTCGTCATGATGGCACAGTACCCGAGTGTGATGAATTCGTTAGTATACCGGCAATTCCTGATGTGATGTTATCACAGGAGGGAATTTATTTAATGGCTTCTCGATATCGACCCTTCGAAGGCGGGAGGAACGAACAAATTCCAAATGCGTTTTTAAAAAGGTTTGCCGAATGGTCGCCCAAATATGTATTGCTTATCTTTCAGAAATCGCTCGATTGTTCTTCGGTCCCAAATGACTGGAAATTGGTGAAATTAATTCCAGTATTTAAGAAGGGAAATTCGTGCTCCCCGGCAAATTATCGCCCAATTTCCTTCACGGCAACATGCTGTAAAATAATTGAACATATCATCCCCAAACATATTCATCCATTCTTAGCTCAGCACAGCTTACTTGACAGCTGCCAACATGGACTTCGGAAACGACTTTGTACTGTTACTCAACTGACGGAAATTATGCACTTCTTTTCCAAAACCTCGAAAAAAAAAAAAAAAAGCATATCGAGTTTTTTTTTTTTTTATTTAAGGCTTTTAAGTAGGCGAGGCATTTGAACTTGAATTTATTCTGCTTAATGTGCCCACAAACAGCTCGAGGCCTTAATAGTGTGCACGTATTACGAGCAATGAACGAACAGATACACACAAACAAACAAACAAGCAGGACGCAATTTTGGAAAGGTAAAAGTAAATAAACAAAACTACCTAAAAGAACAAACCACGGCTCTTTGTCAACAGGCTCGTTTGAAAGAGGGGTGAAAACAAGTCTTCATCACTCGTTATTATGAAGAAGCTGTAGGCGTGCCATTGGAGACTGCACACCAACGCTCTGCGGGGAGAAAGGGAATGGAAATTTCATACGCTTCTCACGTCACAAAAAGAAATCGCGCTTCAAATCGAGGCTGCATCGAGCATAGCGTTCACTATCTTATACAAAAATAGAAAGTTATACCATAGAAAGATAAGGTTTAATATAAGACCGATGTTTATTTTTATTGATTTATTTCAAAATGCTATCAGTCTCTGTTGAGACTATGATAGGGTGAATATAGAAGTGTTAAAAAAAAACAAGAGCAGTACACACTTGAAAATGTAATATAAAAGATACCACTAAATAATCACAGCAAAAGTGCTTTGACCTTAACAAATAAAATTGAGATCCGTCATGGGCTACAATGCGTTGGCGGAAAACAATACAAAAAAAAAAGAGCGGACTCTGTTAGGATAGATAAGGGCCTTTCTTGCCAATATAAAACAATTTATTACCATTGAGGATAGCAATTCGGATCTCTCAGCTGTTACTTCAAGACGGTGCGTTTGGCTCTCATTATATTAAAAACGGCGAGTACGTTGGCGCAGTGGTGTTTCCTCTTCTTATAACATCAGGTGAGGGTCCAAGGAAGTCGCGTCTTCGTATGAAAGTTAAAAATGGCAAAAGGGTGAGCTTAAAAAAAGCAGAAGGCACGAGCTTCCTTGTCTAGAAAATCTCCGGGGTGTCGCTGGGGCAGTCGGCTGCTTTGCTACGTCAAAGACCACCGTTGTTTGTCTATTTATTTCTTTTTTGGTACCAAAATAGAAACATATGCACCCCCCCCCCCCCCCCTCCCTCCCCGGGGTCGGCCCTCGTCATGTGGGCAGTCGGCTATCTGGCCCCCAGACTCGAATGAGTTTGAGACCCATGGTCTAGACCATATGACTTTGCTTCTTAAATTAAACGCCCACCGTGAAGTGAGGTGTCGCCTCAACAGTGATCGAGAATTTTCTCAAACATCGTCTTCAAAGTGCAGTAATAGACAGACCGGGCTCTAGCCGGAAGAAACCGACGTCAGGGGTGCCACAAAAAAGCATCCTTGGACCCCTTCTTTTTAACTTATACATGAATGATATAGCAGTCATAAACGATCCAACAGACTTTATAATCTACGCAGACGACAACAGTTTGCTCTTTTTGGGGGAAGTTGCTCATCAGGTTGCGTGTACGTCGGTCGTCGTGTAGCGGGGAAGTTGAACTGGTGTTGAGGTCACGTGTCATCAATTTTCCAGCTAAAGTTAGCGGGGAAGCTGCGGGAGGATGGGAGGATATGGAGGAGGGGCGGGTACGCAGGAGGGTGAGGGAAGGGTACAGAGGAGGAGGAGGAGGGATGGTACGGAGGAGGAGGAGGGGAGGGTACGGAGGAGGAAGAGGACACGGAAGAGGAGGAGGGTGCCGAACCAGTATGTCAGGAGAGTGATCTATACTTGTACACACACACACACACACACATATATATATATATATATATATATATATATATATATATATATATATATATATATAGATATATATATATCTTTCTGAAATTGTTTAGCACGTTATATCGCAAAATCAAAATACCTCAACAGCTGCGCTCTAACTTCGCGTTACAGAGATTTGTAAACGTCTTTTTTTTTATAACATCCGGTTTTTCCACTTGCTATAATTACTGTTTTCTTGTATGGGGAAACACAACTGCAACAAATATGTACCGCTTACATGTTCTGCAGAATCATTCAAACCATGTGGAATGCGGAATTCATTACTCGCACGCTACCATTATTGAAAAACCTTGTTATAGTGCCAATTACAGAACAATTATAAACTTCTTTTTACGTAGCAGATGTAGGTAAGCCAAAATCAGCTTTTTTTTTTGTCCATCGGTAATATAAAACAATAGGTGCTTGAATATTCCAGCCGTTGTGTTGACATTTGGTCAACGCCTCGATCAAGAAAAGACTATGGCTTCCAGATGGTGCAGTTTTCGCTACCAAATGTATTAAATAGTAGGCAGAGATATGAAATAAACTTTAAAAGTTTCAACCAAAAATATATTAGATCTTTCTTTCTCCAGTGTTTAACTTTTTTATTTGAATAAGATCATCCTTGGGTAGGGGAATTTTATGGGTTATGGTCTGTGCTGGTTTCTTTATGGCTGTATGTTGATGTCGTAAAATTCATTACCATGTATAATGTTTTTCTGTGATGCGGGTGGAAAGCAGAACCATGTCGAGCGACAACTGCCTGATTTTTTTTTTTTCTCCCTCCCCTTCTCCACTGGAGAGAAAAAAAGTTGAAAGTTACGTTGAAGGTAATAGAGCTCAAAACCTGCTCCCTTAAACTCTTTAATACCAGACACAAATAGCAGCGGGTCGAAAGTCATGTCTAAACCCAGACGTGAACCTGAAGACGATTCGTTTTCAACAGACCGCGCCGCGTGACTGGAACTCCGAGAGTAGCCCGACCTAGATGCGACGGCTTCCACTGTCCAAAGCTGATGATACCATTCTACTAAAGTGTATGTGAAAAACAAATATCAATTGTAGTGATTGTGAGGCACCAAATGACTCATTGTATGGGCTAGAATGTGCCCTATTTGTTTGGATATTATTTGCGCTCCTCTTTGGACGGAGTGGCACAGAGCCGGCTCGAGTCTGCGATTGGCACTCTTGAGAGAGAGAGAGAGATAAAATGTTTATTATATATGATAGGATTCCCGTCTATGAGTGGTGTGCTCTGAGACGAGGGGAGAGCTGTTCCAGCTGCAGACTCAACTCTCAGCAGGCGGCTGTGAAGCACTTCGAGGCGAGGATGATTCGTGTGACACTCTCGGCACACAACTCACGCAAAAGCACCTTGACGTGGTTTGCCTCCACTGGATGGATTGGATGGATGGTAATGGCTATACCCTTTGTAACGGGCGGCAGCTTGCGCCACCTAGCCTAACATTTCGTCCTCCCTTCTTTTCTTAAATTTGTGTAAATTTTGCTCTAACACAACCCTTCCTCCCCCCTCCTTCAAAGTGTTTCCATTGCTTATTTGTATCTGTATTTTTACCCCTCCCTAGATCTTTTCCACTAATCTTCCTATCTCCTCTCTTAGTTACCGCAATTCTTTCCCTATCCCTTCGTCCATCCGTGTCTATAAGTCCCAGTGCTCCTTCCAAATCCGTAGTCCCCCCCCCCCCCCCCCCCCAAGAAGGTGGGACGAAGCCCCATGCACTTCGAAATTCCACGTTTTATAGTTGCCCTTTCGCGGTTGCATATGCCTCATACAGTGTCTATTTCCTGGAATTTAGCCCTATATGTTTTCGTTCTTAGCACCCCCGTTCTAGCTTCAAACAGCTATGAGCTCCCCAATGAATTATCGTACAACTGTTCTTTTTTATTTCTTGTTTTTGTGCCCTGTATATATTTCCCCTGCATTCTCTCTTCCCACAATTTCCTGTCTGTTTCCTTTACTCCCTTTTCTACTGATACGCTCTGATCGGCCCCATCTCGTTGAATGGATTTAGATCTCAGCTTGCGGGTTCGGTTTGTATACTCAGGGTTTAGACCTTTCATATATAGATACTTGTACACTTTCCCTGCCCACCGTGTATCCTCAATTTCAGCTAGTCTTTGTTCAAATGTTTCTTTACTGATCACTTTTCTACTATCGAAGATGCCCAACCCATATCCCCCTGTACTCCCTCATTTGGTGTATTCCCATGTACCCCAATGCCAACCTACCCCCTCCTTTGCTGTATCTCTAAACCTGCCTCGATTTCTGACCTCATACACAATACCGCATTCCCAAATGACAGTCCTGGCACCATGACTCCCTTCCATACACCCCTAACGACTTCATATCTACTATAGTTCCAGACTGTCCTGTGTTTTATAGTAGATGAATCTTGTTTCTCTTTATTACAATATCTTCATGGTCTTTTAGATACCGTCTTCCTTCACTTAAACATACTCCCAGATATTTGTATGTTTCTACGCGTTCTTTCACTGTCTCATGTATCTCCAGGGGTTCTCCCTTCTCGACGTTGAAAACTATTATACCCGACTTGTCTCTACTGAATTTTAGGCCTAAACTGCCCCCTTCCCTGCAGCAAATCCTAATCAGGTCCTGTATTGTGTCACGACTTTCTGATACGAGTACAATGTCGTCTGAATACATTAACCCTGGCAATATTTGATTTACTTCATGTCCTTTCTCCATGTAAGTCAGGTCAAAACCTACGTTGCACTGCTTTAACCTTTTTTTCCATCTCACTGAGGTATATCATAAAGAGCAGTGGAGACAGTGGGCAACCCTGTCTAAGTCCTATTATTATTGCTTCCCATGTTATAATCACCCTATTCTCCGTATAAACCCGTTCTAGAAACTTAACCATGGTTCCCCCTAGCCCATATCCCTTCAGTTAGTCCCAGAGTTTTCCTGATTCACATTGTCATATGTCCAAAAATGCTGCCCATGATGGCCTTTGACTTGTCATTGCTGCCGGGGAGCGCATTGTAGCCACAACCAAAACAAGGGTTAACCAAAAAGCTTCCTCCGGCACTCTTCGTATACAATCTACCGCGGAGCGCAGACCGTAAAAAATCTTTCAACCTCGAAGCTGCGAAACAAAATCTCGATCGCTGGAGACCAGAAAAGCCACTTCTCGGCTTCCCGGGTCGCGCGTCCGCCTTCCCGCCGGTGCCGTACACGGGTAGGAAAAAATAGATATTTTTAACCATTTTGAGCAATCCCCGGAGAAGGAGAACAAGGGGTACAAAGAACAAACACAAATATACAAAGACAGCTAGGTGACTGGTGCGCGACTGAAAAATTCCGCCGGGTCCTGGCATCGAACCAGAGACCTCGCCATTTCCAGAGGAGCACTCTACCAACTGAGATAGACGTAACTGGAGCAAACGGGTTTGAACAGCTGTCACCAGTCTAACACCAACAAGTGTGAACGGCCTGAATGATAAGGTTATGATGTTCTAATCTAACCTAATCTGAAAGCGTTGACATCCACCTGCAACATCCAAAGGCACATCGTTTTCCGTAATTTTCAATCATCACATTGCACGCTTCCTTCTCGTCTATAAAATACCAGTTGTGAGTAGCGCTCTTGTCCTCTTGCGCTATTGCCTATATGATTCTGAGCATGCGCTGTGAAAAACGACCAACAACATGGCGTCTTGTGAATACCCTCCTTGGCGACGTGCGCGACCAAAAGCGTCGCTCTTTTCCACGATTGGTCAAGCGGTCTTTATGACGTCTTTAATACGATCAATTCTGTCAGACATGAATGGCCGCAATAAGATGCCACCGCGCTTTTTAAGGACAAAATCGAACTGGTAGTTCGCGAGTGACGATGAATAGCCAGGATGACAACTGGCGATGTCACGGCCAATCAAATCCTGGTCGTGACGTTACGAATGGGAAAAACGAATCCCGGAGAAGAGCTCACCCACGTTTGTACGGGTCCGGAGGAAAGCTCACCAGTTATTTGACGAGACGCGGAGAAGAGCTCAAAATAAGATTTTATACTAGCTGGCCCTTATCAGTGCAATGTTCATTCGATGGAGAATTTGTTCCCATATTCTAGGATCGGATACAACATCTTAGAGCAATAAAAAAAGCAAGATGCAGTGGCTATGTGATAGAATGTGCAAACGACGGCAGTCGCACGACTACCGCGCGACGCGTGTGTCCGGGGTGGGGAGGTACTCGCCCTCCACTCGCTGCCTGCCTGGTCTGTACTGCCGCCGTTTGCGCATTCTAGCTCCTAGCCACTGGGCATCCTACATTGGAAAGAAAGCTGCTTCAGCCCCATTTCATGGCGACTGTTTTCGCCTGACTCTTTCCATACGCAATTCTGACGTAGCCTGGATGGAGGAAAAACAGACTTTGTCTATTTGTCGATCGAAACAGCTTAGAGATAACCTTGTTAGAAAAAAGGAGAAATATGTAGATTAAAGGACTTTTTTGTTTATTCAGGGCCCGTCGCTACCTATAAGGTATTTCAACCTATAACGATCCAGGAACAAACCGCGGTTTATCGCGCTGATTATACTTTCCCACGCTATCCTCTCTTTACATTCTACCCGAACACTTTGTTTATTTTAATCGTGCAACCAAATTTGTCAACCTAAAAAATGGACGGCATACGATAAAAAAAAAAGATTGCTGCTGGAAAAGTGCAGAATAAACTGGCGCCCATATGGCACCCAAACATACTTCAATCGAATTATGGAATTTCAGTTAAGCGAAGGCTGGGTTCACGGATTCCTAGGTGACCCTTCCTCTGCATCCGTCAAAAGGCCGGTGAGCGTTTCTCCGCGAATGACGGTTTTGTGCCGAGCTTTTCTCCGCCGCCAGAAGAAAACATGTCGGCGCTCATGCTCAGTTCTCTTCAGTCTCTGAAGGAAGTTTTTCTTCGCACGTGGAATCGCCTTCCCCGTTCTTTTCATCTTTCGTTTCAATCTCATAACCCTCCCTTTCTCCGCCGGGAGAAGGATCAGTTCGCTACATCTTGCTACTCTTTCAGTCAAGCCCTTTCGCGGTGTTTTGAGAGCGAACCAACAAAAAAGGAAAGGAGTAGACAAAGGCTCCGAGGCGATTTGGCGCAGCTTCGGGGAGCAGAGATCGGGTGGCCCACAATCCGAGAGGGACGCACTGGCGGCGGGTCGTGCTTGTCGGACGCCCTCGGTGGCGAGAGCGGCGTCCTCCCCGAGCACTTGACCCCTTAGGCGAACCAGGTCGGCGCCCGGTTCAAGGGCCCGTTACGGAGCCCGTTACCGCACGCCCGCAATCGGCGCTGCCATCGCGGAGCGACACTTTCCTCCTGCGGCCGCCGACACAAAAGAAGGCCACTCGGTCCCGCCTCCCGCCCGGACGAGACTCAAACGTTAGTACCAGGGCCCTCTCCCCGCAATTCTCAGGTATATAGAAGAAAAAAAAAAAAAAAGCTATCGCTTTTATTTTTAGGGGGGGCTAATTTGGTCGGTAATAATGGGCGCAATCTGAGCCAAAAGTACACTTCGCGACACTGTTAACGGGGAAGAGTGACCGCCGGTTTTTGTTTTCCGTTTTACTCCCAGAATGAAAGGAACGTCATCAAAACTCGAAGCCGCCGCGATTGCTTTGGACTGGTGCGCTTGGTGACAGCCTGAAGAAAGCAACTCGGTCCTCCCTCCACAAACAGGTGAGGCCCGACCCCTCGACCCTTGACACGCGGCTCTGCTTTCGCTGGGGCCTCGTGCGGCTCTGGCGTCTGCGCTGGAATAAGTCAGGAGCAAACACTATGGGGGCAACCCCCATTCCCACTATTCACATCGTCCTCCCGCAATTTTTCCGTCCTTCCCCCTGAGGAACCCATGATTAAAAAAAAAGCAAAAAAGCTTTCGAACTCAAATATTTACCAATTGTAACAAATTGCGCACGATTAGAGAAGTAGCTGGTTAGTAGCCTGATAAAAGGACCACGAAATCCCAGCAAATCAAGTGTTTTGGTGGGCAGTTCATGATGTACTGAATCGAAGGCTTTCCTTCGCGTCTAAAACGAGAGAACATGCTATCTCGTTATTATCACAGTTAGAGAGGTCAGAGAAGTCTTCTAAAAGGGAAATAGTCCTTCTTCTGCAGGAGTGGAACCATATTCGATATCCGAATCGGAAAAGGGAACCAAACGAAACGATGCACCAAGCCATCCAGACACAGACCCTTTTGTGCTCCGAGAAAAAATAACAAAAAAGGGTAAAACAAATTAGGAAGCCCACATTTTAGAGCTCTTAGACGCCCGTTTCCGGGCTGAGCGGCGTCGGCGTAACAACGCGCGTTGCATTATGGGACGTTTCCCCGCTGAAGTTAGCGGGGAAGTGTTTCCGCCCGCTAAATTTAGCGGGGAAATCGACGTCACGTGACCTCAACACCAATTCAGTATCCCCGCTAAATTTAGCGGGGAAAATGACGTCAGGACTTGGTGCCACGTCACCCATGAAAAAACTCAGCGGCAGGAAGAGAGGAGGAGGAAAAAAGGAGGAGGAGGTGCATACCCTCCCCTCGTCCTCCTCAAAAGCTGCGCTCTAGTTTCGCGTTACAGAGATTTGTAGACGTCTTTCATTTTTTCGAAGAATTTGTCGAGCTTGCGCGAGGTCTGCTTTGAGACGCGCCACGTTATTACACCGCTGTAAAAAAAGAATAATAACGCCTGTACATGTGATGCAGCTCGACATTTGAACACGCATTGCCATTTTGAGGGGTGTGGGCGCAATGAGAAGACTGAGGATTTCAAAAAAAAAGTGAAAGCCGTTTACAACTCCCTGTAACGCCGAATTAGAGCGCAGCTCTTGAGGAGGAGGAGGGAAGGGTACTGAGGGGGGGGGGGGTCATGTGACCTCGGGGGGGAGGGGGGGGGGTCACGTGACCTCGGGGGAGCTAGGGGGTTACATGACCTCGGGGAGGGGGGGGGGGTCACGTGACCCCCCCCCTCCCCGAGGTCACCGAAGGTACCCGTTGTCCTCCCGAAGGAACCCGAGGTCCTCCCGAGGTCACCGAAGGTACCCGAGGTCCTCCCGAAGGAGCCTGAGGTCCTCCCGAGGTCCTCCCGAAGGAACACGAGGTCCTCCCGAGGTCCTCGGGGGGGGCGGCGTCGTCGCCGTCGCCTTCGGCGCCGACGCCGGCGCCGCTGAAGCCAGAAACGGGTGCCAAGAGCTGCGCTCTAAAAAAGAGGTAATAACAATAAAATAGAACAAGAAAAGCGACTCTGGCAAGCCTCCTTGGGATCCTCGTAAAATGGCAACAGTTCTTCGGACATCCCAACAAAATATATCGGAATTTGACGCGTGTGCGGGCAGCACCACATCGATTAATTAATCTGCTCTACCATTAATATTATAATTTAAGATCGTGTAAGCTGTGCGGATTGTGGTAATGATAATATTTCGAAAACTATCGCCAAGCCAGTCGTGTTTCCACGCATGTCAGAGAGTATGGATTTCTCTTCTTGACGTATACAGCGTGCTCATTGTACTATCGATTAATCCATGAAAAAGTTAACGAAGCGAGGCAAACAAAAAGCGCCAGTTGCCGGCGCTCTGTTCTATGGACAGGCTCACGTGGTGCGCCGCTGGCGCGTGTTTGGTCGCCGGTGTACCTAAAGTCACTGGATTCGCGACTCCAGCGACCTATAGGGGACGCCACTATCGGGCAAATATGGCGGTCGAATCCAGGTCATGCCGTGCCATGTGTCAGCTCAACGCACAACGCTGGAGCACCAGCAAGTAAGCATTGCTGGTGCTCCCGCGTTTTATCTTCCACGTTTCGAACCTCCGGCGATGTGTTGGGGTAAGCGAACTACCAGAGGCTCGACTTTCTTCGAGGAAACTAGGAAAGGACTGCCCGCTGTCCTTCCACGGTGCTGATGAACGTTGATAAACGCAAAATGTCTGGCTCACGCGGTTCCATAGGTCGCGTGCAAGGAAACCTGGGTCACAAGGCGATACTAAGGTCACGACACAGTCATCGGTAGAACTGTTCTGCCGCGCAAACCACCGACAACATGTAAACACGGAAGCCAGAAGAGACGAGCAGAAACCGCGAAGGGACCTGTTCCGGCCAGTTCAGTGTTTTCCCCATACATGTACGTAACGCGTTACAAGTAACGAGTTACTTGTACCTAGTTACTATTTTCGGTAACGAGTAACGTATTTAGTTACTTTTTTAGAAAAGGAACGAGTAACGGTATTTAGTTACTTTGAAGGCCAAGTAACGAGTAACGGTATCTCGTTACTTTTGAGGAGTAACGTGTACAACACCGCTTAAACGGCCTTGTTTTTATTCTAGCCTGAGTATGCGTCTATTGTGACAAAGGCAGATGGGCAACCCGAAAAACAACTAACCAGTATGACAGTACAGCAACGTATATCGCTGAACACGTCAGTCGAACGGTTCGACTGAAGTGTCCAGCGATAAACGTTGCTGTACTGATCTCTACAGCTGGGAATGTCCTTCACCCAGCGAGCACAATCAGGTTCGTTGGTTGAACCTTCTAGAAACGGGTACGGACCGAATGTAAACCCGGAGGTTGCAAACACGGGGAGGCACATAACCCATTACCCGTTGTCCTCAATGAAGGCGCAGTTCTCGAAGGTTCACCAGCTCTTCCTGAAGCACAACACTGCCGTTCCTTCGAGCGCGTCGGTAGAACGACTCTTAAGCGTCGCCGGAGATGTATTTTCAAGGAAGCGGGGAAACATAACTGATGAAAACTTCTACAGGCAGCTGCTGCTGAAGGGCAATGACTACTAAAAAGAAAACAATAAACCATGAAACAAAAACAGTTGTGTATTTGGTCATCAAAGTAACGTGGAAAGTAACTCGTTACTTTTGAGGTAACTCACGCGTTCCTTTTGAGAATCGGGAACGAGTAACGTATTTAGTTACTTTTTGAGCGAGTAACGAGTAACGGTATTTAGTTACTTTTTTTGGGTAACGTGTACATGTCTGGTTTTCCCACTAGGTGCCGCTCGTTTTGCTGGAGTCGCGAATAGGATCCAGTGACTTTAGTGCCACCGGCGAGGACTTGCCGGCCATTGACAGCCTGAATTCGCCATTAGTTTTAAGCCTTTGTATAAGCATGCGTTCACTGAAGATATTTTAACGAAGATTCCACTCTGCGTCGACTATTTTCTGCTACATTGTCAAGGCTAGCGTAGCTTCCACTGTACCCCGCACTGCCGCGAGAGCACGGGGCTTTGGCCTTTGCGCTGCATTTGCATGCGCCCGCGTAACTAGATTTCACAGAGTTGGAGCACTGGGAAAGCTAAGCTAGCTTTAACAACAAAACACAAAATATACGACGCCGAGTATTTTTTCTCTTTTTTTATATAAATCAAAATTGTCCTGTTTTTTTTTTTTTTTCGCAGTTTCTGTGTAATAAATTCGCTGTACGTTTTTGTTTTCTTTTTTTTTCGCCCGTGCATTGGTTGGGTGACATATTGTGCCAACTGTTGTGAACGCGTTTCGGCACGTTTCAGGTGTTTTGATCATGATAGCCTAATAACGCGATAGCGTTAAGGAGCTCGTGTCGCAGAAAATCGGTGGCGTGTCAGAAAAGCCGGCGTCGGTCGCGCGACGCGAAGATCCAGGATTGGTCGATAAGGTCACGAAGTCACAGCCCCACGACCTCGCGCAGGAACTTCGAACAACCCACAACGCTCATCTGAAACGTGACGTAACGCGTGGAATGAAACTGACAAAAGGACGTGACATGTAATACGAATAAAGGCTGTCGCACGTCTAAAATGATTTCACTTTACAAAGTAAACAAATATTGACCAGTATTTGGTGGGATTCGAACCCACAGCGCTTCGGTTGCGGGCCAGACACGCGTCGTTTCTGGCTAAACAAAGAAGAGCTAAACGTTCGTTTCCGGACCCCTTTAAAGTGACAATGAAGACGAGTTTTAGCATGGACTCGGAGGAGTACCGGAAACTGCAGCACGTCAGTTGGGAACCGTTTCTGCAGCTCCCGTCAAGTCTGGAACCAAGAACAAAACGAACAAAACACAACGATGCACCATTCCTGTTTTTCTACTCGGAAAAAAAAAATCTTACGTTGTTGCCAGACTAAAGGCTTTTCAAGCCACCCCGCTCGCAATATTCGTGAGTGAACGGACCTCGGCCAATCTCAGTCCACGCATCCGAGGACTGAAAGAGTATTTTGTTTCTATTGCCGTAAACCTTTCTGACAAAAATATATGAATTTTGTTTTTAATGGTTTTTTTTTACCAATTCACGATCGAAAACGAAGACTCCGTTCAATTGGACCAATCGTCTGACGAGCCTCCATTGATGTCATCGATCACGGCGTGATTATTGCTCAATCTGTTACATTAATTTGTGCGGCGCGCCAGCCCAACTTCGGGCTAAAACTTCGTCAACTTGACCCGGAATACACACGATGTCTATTTCAATCGTTCAACTAAACTTCCAAATCAACTTCATGGTCCCTTCAAAGGTGCATACACACGGACACGGAGGACGCAGGTCCGCGGACCAGAGAATTGTGTGTATTACGTGAACTCGACGTCATTACGGACAAGTCCGCAGCTCCGAGGTAAACCCGCGGACTCGGTGCTACATCCTACAGTTAGCGTGGACCGATGTGAAGACTGCGAGTCCGAGCTCGTAGCTTCGGTGACTGCTTCGCTGCACGTGCTCCCAAACAATATCAGCACCTCCCAACAATAGAGAGTTTCAGAAGAGGGGGCCCCAACGTTTGGGTTCCCCTAAGAAATTGGGGCACCCAAACGCAACAAGGTTGTTGTCGACGGCTTATGGAATAGGAGTTTCGCAACGCAGCGCAGCGCGATTACGATTCCCGCTCGCAGCGCCAATGCGGAGAACGAGCGTAATAATCAAAAAAAAATTAATAAATTTAAAACATATGCTGCTGGCCACGTACTTTTTGTTTACGAATATTATAGTTAAGGTAAGTCCCAATCAAGCAGGCTAAAACAAGAGACAATCTAAAATCAGTATAAATGTTGTTGGATGTATTCAGCCAAAACAATCCAAACCGTAGCGCCTTCTAATTTGGCGCCCGTTCTCAGATTTTTTGGGCGTTCATGCGCGCTTTGACCGTTTATCATCGAAGATTTAGGCCTTCAACTATGCCGAAACTGAGACGAACACGAGCGAGCATACTCTGCGAGCAGCTGCTCTATTTAGGTCTGAGCTGGAGCGACTTTGAAGCCTCGAAATACTTGTCTTCAAGCTGCAGGTATCGTGCCACGAACGAAATCCACTCGGATCCACGGAGTAGCAATGCGTTGCCACGTCAATGGTTACCGCGTCTTTTTTAGGCTTAAGAATGCTTAAGAACGTCCAGAATCAGGGACGATCTTTAAAATGAGGCGAGCGTGCACCGCTCAATCTTTGTGACTTGACCGAGATAAAGCAAAGCGAAAGCCGGTTGCACCATTCATTGGCAATGAAATTGGCTAATACTGCAGCGACCATGACGAATTTGCTCCGAAGCGAGCGGAAAGGGCGCCGCTATGTTTGCCGACGCCACCCGGCCCAAGAAATTGAGCTAGGGCCCCACGCTATTTCTCCAATTCTGCGTTGCGGGCGAGCGCCTACCCAAAACCCTAACCGAAGTCTGGGTTCTGCGCATGCGCATGGGGAGAGCCCCTATTTCTTCGGGGCCCCCATGCTTTGGGGCACCCTATTCTAAAACTCTCTAATAAGACATTGCGCGAGTAGCTTTCGCAGCACTCGAAGAGAAAACCATGACGCAGCGCACGTGAAGCTCGATTCGCATCCAGTCAGCGACAAAGCCGCAGTTCTTTCGAATTTTTCTCGGGGAAGGATTTCCGGAACTGTGGTGGCTCCAATGTAACCAGTACCAAAATAACGGCATGAAATGCCAACTCTGGCCTCAAAGGGAGAAATCCAGCGGCGCTTCTGCCGGTATGGGCCATACATGGCGGGTGAGTTCGTTGAACGCTCACAGATTCAGGTCAACCGCGCAGTTCTATCTGCCCGCTTATCTTTGTGTTCTACCTTAAAAAATTGCCTTTTTTTTTTCGGAAACACGAGACGAATTTCTAGTTTGGAGATGGAAAGGGCCAAATAAAGTGGTCAAGTTGCTGAGGATGAGCACGGTACGCGGAGCCTCCAGTTCGTAGGCATAACAGACCTGTGGCATGCACATAAATCTACCAAGACGACCAGGGTCCCTATGCCGAGTAACCTAAAGGCAATTTGCTGACTCCTTTTTTAACGCGAAAGTGTTAAGGAGCTCGTGTCGCAGAAAAGCCGATGTCGGTGGCACGACACGAACATTCAGGATTGGTCGATCGGGTCACAACGTCACAGCCACATGACCTCGCGCGGGAATTTCAAACAACCCTCGCGAAAAACGTGACGTCACGCGTGGAATGAAAGTGATTAAAAAAATATGACACGTAATGCGAATGAAAGGTCGCCACATGTCTCAAATGAATCCACTTTATAAAGTAATTCAGTCGCCTTAAAGATACAAATTGAAGCATTTCAGGCGGGATTCGAACTCACGACCCTTCGGGTGCGAGCCAGACACGCTACTTACTTGACCTTTTGTTTTCTTTATTGCGTGATAAAAGGGGAAAAAAACACCACGTCACACTGATTGTGAGACGTTTATGTGTCTCTCGAACCTTTTTCGGAGACAATCGCCGCATAGTTTCTATTGTTCCGAACAGATCGGCCTACTCAGGTACCAAGTCTGAAGCTATGTAAACACTCTCGAGTTACGCGACAAGCTGCACGAAGTACTCCCTGTCCTCTTTGGCGTCAAGTTCCGCATGCCTCACTGCCATGCGTGTCTCGCGTATGCTGTACAGTCCCAGGGGCCAGGAGCATGTCATGAGGTACACAGTTTTCATTTTTAACAGCAAGACAGCGTATTGAATGGGGGCTTATGTAGAAGTCCTTTTTTTAAAGTGCGTTGAAGTATGTCCCAGAAAAAGTGGGCAACCCAACAAGAAATAAAAACATGGTCGATTGTCTCTAGTTGCTTGCACAGGAGACAATCCGCCAACCACGAAACAAAGATGCCTTTGTCCCTTAACCAAGCTTTCACGAAAAAAGTAAAACTATACATTTTGAATAAGAAAAAAAAGGACTTAGCCGTGTTGCGACGGCCTTCGCTGGGGGCTTCAAACTAAAAAAGAACGTCTTCTGGAGGCCACGAGACCATCTGGAATCGCGGGCCCTCGCAAGGAGAAACACCGGCGTGCGTGTGCGTGCCTGTGTGTGTGTGGGTCTGTCGGTGTTGGGTTCCAGCAAGAACGTCGACTCCTTACATCAGCCACCGGAGCGCGGCAAGAACGCCGAGGGATTAAATCATCTGCCCCTCGCTGAAAGAACGAAAAAACTAGGGGTGTGCGAATATTAATATTTTCGAATACGAATAGTTTGCTTCGAATATCGAATCGAATATCGAATAATCAAACGCAGGTGCATTTATTCAAAGCATTTTTATTTTCACATGTCAAAACTGCAGTTGATTTTTTTTTTTTTTTTGAGTTGCAGAACTGCAGTTGATTTTTCTGCATGACAACTTGTAATCTTTCCTACAACTAGAATTTCGTTTTTGTGTTTTTATTATTTTTAAAACCAATGAGTCACTGGTGCTAACTACTCAACGAGAATTAAAAAACAAAAATGAAAATTCTAGTTGTAGGGAAGATTTCAAGTTGTCATCCAGGACAATCAACTGCTGCACAAGTCAGGTAGGAGGCGCTCCCTTCGAGCGGAAACTGCACCTCCAGCCACAGAAAAAGCTCTCTCACTCGGCACTGAAGTGGCAGGTATTGCCAGGTATTTGATGCAAAGCTTTGCCAGACTCGGATATCTTAAGCACCCGACAGTTCTCCATCACTCACACGGATCACTCTCTGTCTTTAGAAGTGCCTCCTCCGCATTCGCTACAACTTCCCATTCTAAAGCTGAAACCACTTTGATTTCCTTTTCACTTTTGGCTAAGTGGTCAAATGCTTGCCAAACATCTGCTGACGGCGTTGAGCCTTGCATTTGTGACTGTGTTGCAGCTTCCGGCTGGGTTTCTTCAGTAGCATCACATGAGGCTAGCTCTTGCAGCACAAGGGCTTTTAGCCATAATACTTTTTTTCTTTTCGGCTTTAGATACAGTAAACTTGAAGCGTGGGTCCAAGAACATAGCAAGGCATGCTTCCTTATCCTCCTCATAAAGTGAAACTTGCCTTGATGGATCTTATCAGTTCTGCGGGAAATTCTGAAGCAGCACAGTTACCTAGATAGTGGAGCATACAAAAATCATAGTAACTTAAGAGGACAGAGACGAATACTTCGCAGCACTGGCAATAACAGTGGCATCCAACAATGGCTTCAATGCTTGTTGTACATGTTCAGAAGCATCTTTCCACTCTGATGAACCAATTCCATCGATGTCACCGTCCGAGGTAGCAAGCTCCACAGTGACTGCTTCTTTGAGTTCCAGAAGGCGAGACAACATTATTGATTTGTGTTTTGCCTGTATGTTTTTTTTTTTTTTCCAGTGAATATTCCTCCGCGTGAATTTTTGTCTTTTTTTTTTGTGCCACTGTTGCCAAATGTAAGGATGGGGGGGGGGGGGGGGGGGCGAGAGCTCGTCAAGCTGCATCATGCAGCTTTTTCCTCGGTCTCCCTCCGTCATACACTTTTTGACAGAAAATAAAACACATTATACTGGCTATTCCACCTCGTCTCCACGTCTTGCACCAGACGTAGCGTGTCCTTTCCCATCTTATTTTGGCACTCCTCAAGCCTTTTCTGAGCTGATGAACTGTGCTTGTAATGTCCGACAATATGCCTCACTTTCTTGCACAGCACCGATGTTGCGCCCGTTATCCGTTACGATGAACTTCGCACATTCATCGGGTATCTCCCAGTCACGGCACATTTCGTCCAGCATAGTTGTGATATTCACAGCACTGTGACTGGCAGCCATGTGTTGAGTGTTCAGTGTGAACCGCTTCATCATGAATTTTGGAGTGAGAAGATGGCAGGTGAAGCTCACGTAACTTTCGTTAGCACGCGATGTCCACAAGCATCGCGCGCCACTTCACAAGCATCGCGCGATGTTGTTAGCGCGCGATGCTTGTGAAGGCAACAGCGGTAGTGCCACCTTCAAAGGCACTGTTGAGGTCTGCTTACACCTTCTTTCGGGTTTCGTCATCCATCCGTGGCACAAGCACGCGCGAGAGTGTAGAGCGGGATGGTAGGCGATAGTTGGGAACGTCTTCTGTCAGAAGTTCTTTGAAGCCGCGGTATTTCACATTGCTGTAAGGCTGTAAATCAAGCGCTACCATGGCGACCACCTTGCTATTTAGCGCTCGCACCCTCTTTTTTGGCAGAGGCTCGGTGTGGCGCACGAAGTCCGTCAGCGTCGATTGATCTTTTCCTGGCGTACCATCGGTAATCCCACGATACTCTTTCAACAACGCAGGATTTACTTTGAGATGGTTGACAAGGGGCGTTGCCGTACTTTTAGGCATTTTAAGCGTTGACTCGCATGCCGTACATTGCGCCATCGATGTCGTCACCCTCGCAAAATATTTCCAAATTGCGCTCCTCTCTCTTCGTTTTGGTGCCGTTTCCCGTTCGTTCCTCCGCTTCACAGACGGTTCCCCGCAATCACCGACATCCGCCATAACACTGGTGGGCGACCTCGGAAGTGAGCACAGTTTAAAAAGTCAGTAGTCAGAAGGGAACAAAAAATCACAGATTACCGCTACCGACACCGACGCCACCAGTTTAGGTTGAAGCCGCCATGCAGCTATGCCGCTGTCAATGGGCCTTGCTTACTGAAGCCGAATGCAACATTTACGCTTGCGAATACGTTCTCGAATATTCGATTAATTTCGAATATTCGTGTTACGACGAATATTCGAAAAATACCAAAGACTTAGTTTACGAATCGAATACGAATATTAAATGTATAATATTCGATTCGTATTCGAAATTTCGAATATTCGCCCACCCCTAGAAAAAACCCATTCCGATTTGAACCCTTCTCGATTGAACCCATTCGCAAAACGCCCTTCGCGTTTTAACCTTCAGCCTTTCAACCCTTTCTCATTTATACCCGTCTCATTTGAACCCATTCTGATCTGAACCCTTCTCGTCTGAACCCATTCGCAAAACACCCTTTGCGTTTTAACCTTTCGCGTTTCGACCCTTTTTCATTTGAACCCGTTCTCATTTGAACACCGCATTTGAACAGCGCGCTCGAAACAAAGCGCAGCAGCGAGGTACAGAAAGAAGGAGGAACAGTTGAGGATGAAGGTTGAAGATGCAAAGTGGCACCATATTGTGCATAGCCCACGAAACAATTTTGCTTATGCCTGCGTGCCGCCCCGAGTCTGTGCACGTAGTTACCTGGGCAAATGGTGACATGGTGACGTGGTTTCAAAAGTGCTAGCGCTGGTACTTAATTTTTTCTCTGGCGCTGTTGATGTCGTTAATTTGTCGTCTTGTGGAGCGGTTGAATCATTGTGCTCGTCATGTGTTATTGCTTGTAAGTACCGCAGAAAGATTCCGAGATCATGATGTTGGTATAACTTGGGTTCGGTGGCCACGTCGAGAATGCGAGTATTATATGCATACTCTTTGAGATAAGCACGTCTACGCTGGGGGCTGTTCATTGTTTCAATGCTGGGGGGTGTGCACGCCATAACGCGTTAAGATGCAGACGGGCGTTGGGAGTTGCGGCGTTTTTTTTTTCTCGAAATGTGCAGGTGCGAATGTTGCGTGGCTTGAGGGCTTTCTTACCAGGCACAGATTTTTTTCTTCACTTCAGTCGTGAATCATCGGATGCAAATTAGGCTCATCTTGCATGCCCTGTGAGGATATCGAATTATTTACAACCGGTGTCGGAGTGGTCCTATAGATCTACGATTATTGTATATTTGCCTAGTGTCGTCCGTCATGCCGTGGATTGGCATGACCTCTAGTAGTCAATCTCCAAGATGAATAGCTTCAGGTGCCTGTACTTCATAATGTCCATTGGTTCCTTTATTTCTGTTTCACGTGAGTGTATTCTGAAATTATGGCTTTCCCCTGCCTGATCACGTACACGGTTAAAATGAGAAAATTCGTTTTGAGAATGGTCAAACAAGAAAGTATGTTTTTAGCAAGTTTGAAATGAGAAAGGTTAAAATTAGAAAAAAAAGTATCTTTGAGAAGGTCAAGACCTGAAAGTATGCTTTGAGAAAGTTCGAAAGGAGAAAGGTTAAAACGAGAAAAGTAGTTTTTGAGAATGGTCAAAACAAGAAAGTATGTTTTTAGCAAGTTTGAAATGAGGAGAGGGTAAAATTAGAAAAAAAAGTATCTTTGAGAATGGTCAAGACCTGAAAGTATGCTTTGAGAAAGTTCGAAAGGAGAAGGGTTAAAACGAGAAAAGTAGTTTTGAGAATGGTCCCATTCCGATTTGAACCCTTCTCGATTGAACCCATTCGCAAAACGCCCTTCGCGTTTTAACCTTCAGCCTTTCAACCCTTTCTCATTTATACCCGTCTCATTTGAACCCATTCTGATCTGAACCCTTCTCGTCTGAACCCATTCGCAAAACGCCCTTCGCGTTTTAACCTTCAGCCTTTCAACCCTTTCTCATTTATACCCGTCTCATTTGAACCCATTCTGATCTGAACCCTTCTCGTCTGAACCCATTCGCAAAACGCCCTTCGCGTTTTAACCTTCAGCCTTTCAACCCTTTCTCATTTATACCCGTCTCATTTGAACCCATTCTGATCTGAACCCTTCTCGTCTGAACCCATTCGCAAAACGCCCTTCGCGTTTTAACCTTCAGCCTTTCAACCCTTTCTCATTTATACCCGTCTCATTTGAACCCATTCTGATCTGAACCCTTCTCGTCTGAACCCATTCGCAAAACGCCCTTCGCGTTTTAACCTTCAGCCTTTCAACCCTTTCTCATTTATACCCGTCTCATTTGAACCCATTCTGATCTGAACCCTTCTCGTCTGAACCCATTCGCAAAACGCCCTTCGCGTTTTAACCTTCAGCCTTTCAACCCTTTCTCATTTATACCCGTCTCATTTGAACCCATTCTGATCTGAACCCTTCTCGTCTGAACCCATTCGCAAAACGCCCTTCGCGTTTTAACCTTCAGCCTTTCAACCCTTTCTCATTTATACCCGTCTCATTTGAACCCATTCTGATCTGAACCCTTCTCGTCTGAACCCATTCGCAAAACGCCCTTCGCGTTTTAACCTTCAGCCTTTCAACCCTTTCTCATTTATACCCGTCTCATTTGAACCCATTCTGATCTGAACCCTTCTCGTCTGAACCCATTCGCAAAACGCCCTTCGCGTTTTAACCTTCAGCCTTTCAACCCTTTCTCATTTATACCCGTCTCATTTGAACCCATTCTGATCTGAACCCTTCTCGTCTGAACCCATTCGCAAAACGCCCTTCGCGTTTTAACCTTCAGCCTTTCAACCCTTTCTCATTTATACCCGTCTCATTTGAACCCATTCTGATCTGAACCCTTCTCGTCTGAACCCATTCGCAAAACGCCCTTCGCGTTTTAACCTTCAGCCTTTCAACCCTTTCTCATTTATACCCGTCTCATTTGAACCCATTCTGATCTGAACCCTTCTCGTCTGAACCCATTCGCAAAACGCCCTTCGCGTTTTAACCTTCAGCCTTTCAACCCTTTCTCATTTATACCCGTCTCATTTGAACCCATTCTGATCTGAACCCTTCTCGTCTGAACCCATTCGCAAAACGCCCTTCGCGTTTTAACCTTCAGCCTTTCAACCCTTTCTCATTTATACCCGTCTCATTTGAACCCATTCTGATCTGAACCCTTCTCGTCTGAACCCATTCGCAAAACGCCCTTCGCGTTTTAACCTTCAGCCTTTCAACCCTTTCTCATTTATACCCGTCTCATTTGAACCCATTCTGATCTGAACCCTTCTCGTCTGAACCCATTCGCAAAACGCCCTTCGCGTTTTAACCTTCAGCCTTTCAACCCTTTCTCATTTATACCCGTCTCATTTGAACCCATTCTGATCTGAACCCTTCTCGTCTGAACCCATTCGCAAAACGCCCTTCGCGTTTTAACCTTCAGCCTTTCAACCCTTTCTCATTTATACCCGTCTCATTTGAACCCATTCTGATCTGAACCCTTCTCGTCTGAACCCATTCGCAAAACGCCCTTCGCGTTTTAACCTTCAGCCTTTCAACCCTTTCTCATTTATACCCGTCTCATTTGAACCCATTCTGATCTGAACCCTTCTCGTCTGAACCCATTCGCAAAACGCCCTTCGCGTTTTAACCTTCAGCCTTTCAACCCTTTCTCATTTATACCCGTCTCATTTGAACCCATTCTGATCTGAACCCTTCTCGTCTGAACCCATTCGCAAAACGCCCTTCGCGTTTTAACCTTCAGCCTTTCAACCCTTTCTCATTTATACCCGTCTCATTTGAACCCATTCTGATCTGAACCCTTCTCGTCTGAACCCATTCGCAAAACGCCCTTCGCGTTTTAACCTTCAGCCTTTCAACCCTTTCTCATTTATACCCGTCTCATTTGAACCCATTCTGATCTGAACCCTTCTCGTCTGAACCCATTCGCAAAACGCCCTTCGCGTTTTAACCTTCAGCCTTTCAACCCTTTCTCATTTATACCCGTCTCATTTGAACCCATTCTGATCTGAACCCTTCTCGTCTGAACCCATTCGCAAAACGCCCTTCGCGTTTTAACCTTCAGCCTTTCAACCCTTTCTCATTTATACCCGTCTCATTTGAACCCATTCTGATCTGAACCCTTCTCGTCTGAACCCATTCGCAAAACGCCCTTCGCGTTTTAACCTTCAGCCTTTCAACCCTTTCTCATTTATACCCGTCTCATTTGAACCCATTCTGATCTGAACCCTTGTGCTCGTCATGTGTTATTGCTTGTAAGTACCGCAGAAAGATTCCGAGATCATGATGTTGGTATAACTTGGGTTCGGTGGCCACGTCGAGAATGCGAGTATTATATGCATACTCTTTGAGATAAGCACGTCTACGCTGGGGGCTGTTCATTGTTTCAATGCTGGGGGGTGTGCACGCCATAACGCGTTAAGATGCAGACGGGCGTTGGGAGTTGCGGCGTTTTTTTTTCTCGAAATGTGCAGGTGCGAATGTTGCGTGGCTTGAGGGCTTTCTTACCAGGCACAGATTTTTTTCTTCACTTCAGTCGTGAATCATCGGATGCAAATTAGGCTCATCTTGCATGCCCTGTGAGGATATCGAATTATTTACAACCGGTGTCGGAGTGGTCCTATAGATCTACGATTATTGTATATTTGCCTAGTGTCGTCCGTCATGCCGTGGATTGGCATGACCTCTAGTAGTCAATCTCCAAGATGAATAGCTTCAGGTGCCTGTACTTCATAATGTCATTGGTTCCTTTATTTCTGTTTCACGTGAGTGTATTCTGAAATTATGGCTTTCCCCTGCCTGATCACGTACACGGTTAAAATGAGAAAATTCGTTTTGAGAATGGTCAAAACGAGAAAAGTATGTTTTTAGCAAGTTTGAAATGAGAAAGGTTAAAATTAGAAAAAAAGTATCTTTGAGAATGGTCAAGACCTGAAAGTATGCTTTGAGAAAGTTCGAAAGGAGAAAGGTTAAAACGAGAAAAGTAGTTTGAGAATGGTCAAAACAAGAAAGTATGTTTTTAGCAAGTTTGAAATGAGAGAGGTTAAAATTAGAAAAAAAGTATCTTTGAGAATGGTCAAGACCTGAAAGTATGCTTTGAGAAAGTTCGAAAGGAGAAAGGTTAAAACGAGAAAAGTAGTTCTGAGAATGGTCAAAACAAGAAAGTATGTTTTTAGCAAGTTTGAAATGAGAGAGGTTAAAATTAGAAAAAAAAGTATCTTTGAGAATGGTCAAGACCTGAAAGTATGCTTTGAGAAAGTTCGAAAGGAGAAAGGTTAAAACGAGAAAAGTAGTTTTGAGAATGGTCAAAACAAGAAAGTATGTTTTTAGCAAGTTTGAAATGAGAGAGGTTAAAATTAGAAAAAAAAGTATCTTTGAGAATGGTCAAGACCTGAAAGTATGCTTTGAGAAAGTTCGAAAGGAGAAAGGTTTAAACGAGAAAGTAGTTTGAGAATGGTCAAAACAAGAAAGTATGTTTTTAGCAAGTTTGAAATGAGAGAGGTTAAAATTAGAAAAAAAGTATCTTTGAGAATGGTCAAGACCTGAAAGTATGCTTTGAGAAAGTTCGAAAGGAGAAAGGTTAAAACGAGAAAAGTAGTTTTGAGAATGGTCGAAACGCGAAAGTATGTTTTGAGAACGGTTTAAGTGAGAAAGGGAGAAAAGCGAAAGTTGTTTTTCGCTGGGTTGAAATGAGAAGGTAGAAATGCGAACGGGTTCAAATGAGAACCACCCGAAAGAACACCCAGAAATTGCATCAGCCGCCCCCGCACTTCGGACACCTCGTGAACACTCGAACACCGGGGAAGGCTCCTCTCGCTCAGAGGGCCTTCTCGCCCTCGGAGGGCTATATATAACACGGGCTCAGGGAGCCCGAAGTCGCCAATTGCCGATTAACCAGTCGACCATGCTACTTGTATATTCACTGTACATAAAAGTTCTACTACAGTAACCCCACTCCAGGCCTGTTTCCTCGGGGCCATGCTAGCAGCGAGCCACAACCCCGACTCTTGGTTCCGCACCTGACATCGTCACCTCCCCAACGCAACAGCCGCAAGAGCCACGTATATTTTCTTCACTCGCGACAAGACATCTCGGCCCTGGCGCTTCGGGAACGAAGTGATAAACAAAGGAGCTGGAAACAGATTATTATTCGGGTCACGAGTTAATGTTTTCTTGCTAACCGTAGCCAGGTAGTCAAATGAAAACCTTACGGAAAGAAAATGCACGGCGTTCCCTAGCTACTTCTTTTAAGGACCCAGACAGTTTATTAGGCGGGTTAGCGCTGGGCGATAAGAATACAGATGAGGTGGCAGTTCTGTTTGAATGAGCGCCCGAACGAATGGCTGCTCTTGACCGCGCACAAAAAAAAAAAAATCTTGACACTATCTGTGGCACAAATAGGTGAGCGATTCCTAGTCCACCATGGCGTACGGGATAAAAATTACACCATCTTCCCGAGGGGAACCATGGGGTGATGCGGAGCATCGTGTTGGTTCCGAGGAAAAAGTCAGTTGCGTGCTGACGTCGAGAGATGGCACCACCGACTGCCCTAGCGTTACCCCCTACGCGAGCCTTCGTCGCGGCTCGCGGCAGAGAAACTTGGAACGCTCGCCGCTCGCCGTTTATTTTTTTTTTTCACACTTGAAGGAGAGGAGACTAGAGGAGGAGAGTTGCGCGTGCGCGCGCGGTGTGAGGAGAAGCGAACGCACGCGCAGTGCACGCAGCTGGTAGAGAGAGAGAGCGGAGAGAGTAACGCGCAGCTGTTGGAGAGAGGGAAGGAGGAGAGTTGCGCGTGCGTAGTTCGAGTGCCGACTACAACGCCGACGCCGCGGGACATAGACCCGAGCAAGAGATGCTCCGCATCTAAAAGATGTTGTCCCAACTTATAGGTTCCCAGGTGGATTTCCCTTTGAGCATTGCAAACACTTCATGAAATTTCAGTACATGTTTCCGCGCACAGTGCAAAGCCTGCAGAACATACCATAACCTGGCGATGAGAAAAACATTACACACTCTCGCTGCTAAAAATGGACCAGACCAGGTGCTTTCCATCGCGAAGCACAGTCTGTCCGGGTAGGGTGCGACCCCCAGGTACTTGAACGGCGTGCAGCCCCACTCTACGCGCTCATACTCCGAGGCTGTATTTCGTAGCTCATGCACCGTGCCAGAACCAAGAGCACTTGTCCTCATTTAGAGCAGCTCTCGTCACATAATTCTTTGTTATAGTGATACAACCTCTGACACGCTTGTTTTATCAGTACAAACAAAACACCGTAACATCATCTGCATACGCCAACAGCTTTACTTCCGTGCTCTGCGAGGCTAGGACCCTCGCGTTGCCACTACTCATGACACTCAAACAGATGGGTTCCAAATTTAATTAAACAAGCAGGGCTGACAAGGGACCCCCCTGACGTACGTAAGAACGTACACATCGCGACACTGTTAGCGCGAACACGACATCGGTGCATTTTCGCATTTTACTTCCAAGTAGTATTAGCGAGCACGAAATGTTATCGCTTACATTATAGAACTAACTGAGCTCTTTCCGTAGCAATAAAAACATGGATGACATCCCTTGGTTTCAAAGAGAGAAACTGGAAAAAGCGGCGATCGCTTGTTCGCGCTAACAGTGTCGCGCTCTATACGTGTATAGACAAAGACCACATTGTTATTAATTCATTCGAGCTCGTTGAACAGCCCGTATAGACATCGTGATACCTCGCAATAAAACCTCTCCTACATTAGCCCGAGATAAAACTGAAAAAGAACTGGTTGCGAAGGCGGTCGAACGCCTTCTCGAGGTCGATCTGAAGCAATCGCCACTTGGCGTCCCCGTGAGAACAAACTCCAGCACACTACATGAGTTTTTATCGACCTTCCGTCGATGCCATACGTCTGGTGCTCTCCCACAAACTCTCTTATAACATTCTGTAGGCGTTTTGTTAACACTTTCGCAAACATTTTGTGGCCAACGTTATATAACGTTATTAGGCGGTAACCGGATAAGTTTTGTTTCATCATCAGCCTTCTGGATGAAGATGATATGGGCTTTCAAAAAAGAAGGTGGCAGAGTGTGCGCCTTGTAAGCCGCTGAAAATGCTCGAGAAGAAAGGGCGAAATGAAATACAGTTTGTGTGTGTTTCTCGTTTCTTCCTCAAGTTTAATATCCCTACAACGCGCTCGTTTCTGTCCTGAAATACAGTACTTACAGTGTTTATAAAACTCTGCACTTACGCCACCGTTCAGAATTTTCTCCCACTTCGTCTACGTTTTTAAGAAAACCTTCGTTCTTCAGTAGGCGAACGTTTAGTTCCCAGCGCTTCCAATCGAATTCCAACTTGTACCTCGGCTTATTTCCAACATTAACAGCGACTAGGCAATGATCACTAAAATACACTGGTGTCATCCGATATCCTCTAGACCATCCAGAAGGTCAACCGATACGTAAAACCGATCTAATCTTGCGTGTGACGCACCCTGAAAATGCGTGAAACGCATCTGCGTAGAAACGTTTTGAAATGATCCTACATTTAGCAGTTTAAAATCCTCAGTTACGTCATTCAGTAACTGAGCTTTACTATCCACTTGGGCTCTTGGGCTCGCTCTATCGCGGGCGCTCACGACAGACTTAAAATCTCCAATTAGTTCAAGTAACTTGTCACAGTTCAAAAAATCTCTTTAACAAACGACAAAAATAACACCTTTCACTAACCTGGTTTGTGGCGTACACAAATGGCACGCCAGTCCATCTGCCCCAGCGTGAAATCACAAAACACGAGGCGTCCATCTTCATCACTTGTCACGCTTAAGTCTGATAGTGAAACCGACTTTTTCAAATACAAAAAAACCGCCCCCAGAGAGGCCTACACTGCGACCAACACAGACCTCATACGTTGTCAAAAAGGGTTGAAGCACCCTTGTAACCTGCTCTTCTGCGGAAAATGTCGTCTCCTGGACCGCTAAACAATCGATGCTTTCCAAAAATAACAGTCGCTGCAGTTGGTGCTGCTTTTTTTTAGCACTCAGACTTCGTACATTTAGTGTACCAAAGGTGAGAGGCTCATTGATATCGCTTACCATTCGAGAGTAATAAGCAAAACACATAGACTTACAGCTCTGTACAAGGAACACACTTCCCCTCGTGTCTCCTTTTCCTGAACCTCTGTTTCTTCCAAAGCCAGAAGTGTTTACGCTGGCACCCTCTCAGCGAGCGCGAACAGCGCTCACTTTGAGTCTCTCCGCCTCCACTCATCTGTAGTGAGCCGCGGCTTCTGATATATACTTCGCTTGTGGCCCTGAACAGTGCTTGCACTGCCCTAGCGCGCGTGTTTGGCAGGGAAGCTGAGAGCCCGGAGCTCGCCCTTGTAGCTTCTGCTACGCTCACACGTAAAGGGTTTTGGCTCAATCCAGGAGTTCTGGCTGTCTTCAGCATCCGAGGGCTGATCTTAGTGCAGGTTACGATTGATCGTCATGCTCGTCGCGTCCACGTCGGTCTCGCTGTTTTTCTCGTCAATCGACCAGCGTTTTTCCTAGGAAAAAGTCAGTTGCGTGCTGACGTCGAGAGATGGCGCCACCGACTGCCCTAGCGTTACCCCCTACGCGAGCCTTCGTCGCGGCTCGCGGCAGAGAAACTTGGAACGCTCGCCGCTCGCCGTTTATTTTTTTTTTTCACACTTGAAGGAGAGGAGACTAGAGGAGGAGAGTTGCGCGTGCGCGCGCGGTGTGAGGAGAAGCGAACGCACGCGCAGTGCACGCAGCTGGTAGAGAGAGAGAGCGGAGAGAGTAACGCGCAGCTGTTGGAGAGAGGGAAGGAGGAGAGTTGCGCGTGCGTAGTTCGAGTGCCGACTACAACGCCGACGCCGCGGGACATAGACCCGAGCAAGAGATGCTCCGCATCTAAAAAATGTTGTCCCGACTTATAGGTTCCCAGGTGGATTTCCATTTGAGCATTGCAAACACTTCATGAAATTTCAGTACATGTTTCCGCGCACAGTGCAAAGCCTGCAGAACATACCATAACCTGGCGATGAGAAAAACATTACACACTCTCGCTGCTAAAAATGGACCAGACCAGGTGCTTCCATCGCGAAGCACATCTGTCCAGGTAGGTTGCGACGCCCGATCAGTACATCTGGCTATTTCTGAACTGCTGGAGTGGAACCCCCAGGTACTTGAACGGCGTGCAGCCCCACTCTACGCGCTCATACTCCGAGGCTGTATTTCGTAGCTCATGCACCGTGCCAGAACCAAGAGCACTTGTCCTCATTTAGAGCAGCTCTCGTCACATAATTCTTTGTTATAGTGATACAACCTCTGACACGCTTGTTTTATCAGTACAAACAAAACACCGTAACATCATCTGCATACGCCAACAGCTTTACTTCCGTGCTCTGCGAGGCTAGGACCCTCGCGTTGCCACTACTCATGACACTCAAACAGATGGGTTCCAAATTTAATTAAACAAGCAGGGCTGACAAGGGACCCCCCTGACGTACGTAAGAACGTACACATCGCGACACTGTTAGCGCGAACACGACATCGGTGCATTTTCGCATTTTACTTCCAAGTAGTATTAGCGAGCACGAAATGTTATCGCTTACATTATAGAACTAACTGAGCTCTTTCCGTAGCAATAAAAACATGAATGACATCCCTTGGTTTCAAAGAGAGAAACTGGAAAAAGCGGCGATCGCTTGTTCGCGCTAACAGTGTCGCGCTCTATACGTGTATAGACAAAGACACATTGTTATTAATCATTCGACTCGTTGAACAGCCCGTATAAGACATCGTGATACCTCGCAATAAAACCTCTCCTACATTAGCCCGAGATAAAACTGGAAAAAGAACATGGTTGCGAAGGCGGTCGAACGCCTTCTCGAGGTCGATCTGAAGCATCGCCACTTGGCGTCCCCCGTGAGAACAAAACTCCAGCACACTACATGAGTTGTTATCGACCTTCCGTCGATGCCATACGTCTGGTGCTCTCCCACAAACTCTCTTATAACATTCTGTAGGCGTTTTGTTAACACTTTCGCAAACATTTTGTGGCCAACGTTATATAACGTTATTAGGCGGTAACCGGATAAGTTTTGTTTCATCATCAGCCTTCTGGATGAAGATGATATGGGCTTTCAAAAAGGAAGGTGGCAAAGTGTGCGCCTTGTAAGCCGCTGAAAATGCTCGAGAAGAAAGGGCGAAATGAAATACAGTTTGTGTGTGTTTCTCGTTTTCTTCCTCAAGTTTAATTATCCCTACCAACGCGCTCGTTCTGTCCTGAAATACAGTACTTACAGTGTTTATAAAAACTCTGCACTTACGCCGCCGTTCAGAATTTTCTCCCACTTTCGTCTACGTTTTTAAGAAAACCTTCGTTCTTCAGTAGGCGAACGTTTAGTTCCCAGCGCTTCCAATCGAATTCCAACTTGTACCTCGGCTTATTTCCAACATTAACAGCGACTAGGCAATGATCACTAAAATACACTGGTGTCATCCGATATCCTCTAGACCATCCAGAAGGTCAACCGATACGTAAAACCGATCTAATCTTGCGTGTGACGCACCCTGAAAATGCGTGAAACGCATCTGCGTAGAAACGTTTTGAAATGATCCTACATTTAGCAGTTTAAAATCCTCAGTTACGTCATTCAGTAACTGAGCTTTACTATCCACTTGGGCTCTTGGGCTCGCTCTATCGCGGCGCTCACGACAGAATTAAAATCTCCAATTAGTCAAGTAACTTGTCACAGTTCAAAAAATCTCTTTAACAAACGACAAAAATAACACCTTTCACTAACCTGGTTTGTGGCGTACACAAATGACACGCCAGTCCATCTGCCCCAGCGTGAAATCACAAAACACGAGGCGTCCATCTTCATCACTTGTCACGCTTAAGTCTGATAGTGAAACCGACTTTTTCAAATACAAAAAAACCGCCCCCAGAGAGGCCTACACTGCGACCAACACAGACCTCATACGTTGTCAAAAAGGGTTGAAGCACCCTTGTAACCTGCTCTTCTGCGGAAAATGTCGTCTCCTGGACGCTAAACAATCGATGCTTTCCGAACATAAACAGTCGCTGCAGTTGGCGCTGCTTTTCTTCCTAGCACGCAGGGACCGTTCGTACATTTAGTGTATACCAAAGGTTAGAGGCTCATTTATTATCGCTCACCATTCGAGAGTAATAAGCAAAACACATGGACTTACAGCACTGTACAAGGAACACACTTCCCGCGTGTCTCCTTTTCCTGGAACACTCTGTTTCTTCCAAAGCCAGAAGTTGTTTACGCTGGCACCCTCTCAGCGGCGCGAACAGCGTCACTTTTTCTCTCAGCTCCACTCATTGAGAGGCTTCTGATAATATTCCTTTCCGATAGTACTGCACCCACGCCTGAGGCAGGAACTGAACACACTCCCCTTGTAGTCGCCTTTTAGTGGCTAATCCTCGGAGTTTCTCTTCCCAAGCCAACGATTTACGATTGATCGTCATGCTCGTCGCGTCCACGTCGGTCTCGCTGTTTTTCTCGTCAATCGACCAGCGTTTTTCCTAGCCCTTGGTGGTCTGCAGCACTTGGAGCCGTCCTTGCCTCTGTTCCGGTGGTGTCTGCCTCTTGGTGGTCGTGAGGCGAGAGTGCCTCACTCACAACGGCGCCCATGGGAGCTTCTTTTCCTTTCGGCGTTTGGTGTCCCTCCGGGGTCTTCGCTGTCGGAACTGCTGGTTCCACCGTCAACTCCTTGGCGGTATTCTCCACCTCGTCCGCTTCCATTCAATATTCGGAGGTCACTTTGTCCCTCTGGCCCCTCCGTCACTCTCGCATATGTCTTCACGCAGGCATTGCTCTCGTGGCCGAAGCACTCCGTACAGCGAGGAACCCCTTCTTGATGTTGGTAGTTCGCTCGCATCGAAGACACAGCGGCGCTCTTCCCGGAATGACTACGAGGGCGTTGCCCCCTCCGAACCGGAGCTGAGGCGGCATAATGACGTCGACGTTCACACCGTCCTTAAGCGGCACGCGTGCCAGCCTTGTCGTCGACTGGATTCCCTTGAACGCTTCAGGACGCCAGGTTCCAGGCGTGATTTCAGTCACCTTACCGAAGGGCTCCAGGGACTAAAGCACGACTTCGTCTGGTACGTGGTATGGAATCCAAGGCAACCCCACTCGCACCTCGGTGTGGCTGGGGTGGATGACGAGGTAGCGCAGTTCTTTTTGCAGCAGCTCGTTGCTTTCCATCAACGTCTTCGCTTCCGCCGAATGGAACGTTATCATCCACATATTGTTCATCTAAACGCCCCGATGGCCGCTACTTCCTTGAGGATGCCACATCTCTCCAACTCGTGCTTGAAGTCCTGGACGCGGTACGGCCGGCCCTTTAGGTCACAATGTAGAAATATAAACTTCTTGGAGGCGTTGTCGTTTGGCAGGGAAGGCAGTACAATCTTGTAATCCTTGGTCGACGGAATCTGAGAACCCCGGCCAGTTACGGCCATGACGCTGCTCCTTGGGAGCTCATGATTCAGGGCCCAGGCGACCGTTCTGCTCGAAAGCCGGAAGTAGAATCCGCCACACAAGGCACGCCTGCGCGGCTTGGGAACGAGCGGGAGTTCATATGTTTATATGTTTCGCTATCGCGTTCCACTCTTAAAGGCGAAGCTTAAGCGTTTTTCTTTCAATTGACGGAACCCATTGACTAATGCGCGAAATAAAGTTGACGATGGCTAGCCTAGTTATGCGGAGGGCAAGTTCGTCTGCTTCTTGCGCAGGGGGGTTCCGGGGACGTCACAACGCTGAGCTCTGATTGGCTCGAGCGGAAAGATGCTGGGTCGCCGCGACCCCCTATCTGAACGTCGTCTGTTCCTTTTCCTGAACCTCTGTTTCTTCCAAAGCCAGAAGTGTTTACGCTGGCACCCTCTCAGCGAGCGCGAACAGCTGGTGCTGCTTTTTCCTAGCACTCAGACTTCGTACATTTAGTGTACCAAAGGTGAGAGGCTCATTGATATCGCTTACCATTCGAGAGTAATAAGCAAAACACATAGACTTACAGCTCTGTACAAGGAACACACTTCCCCTCGTGTCTCCTTTTCCTGAACCTCTGTTTCTTCCAAAGCCAGAAGTGTTTACGCTGGCACCCTCTCAGCGAGCGCGAACAGCGCTCACTTTGAGTCTCTCCGCCTCCACTCATCTGTAGTGAGCCGCGGCTTCTGATATATACTTCGCTTGTGGCCCTGAACAGTGCTTGCACTGCCCTAGCGCGCGTGTTTGGCAGGGAAGCTGAGAGCCCGGAGCTCGCCCTTGTAGCTTCTGCTACGCTCACACGTAAAGGGTTTTGGCTCAATCCAGGAGTTCTGGCTGTCTTCAGCATCCGAGGGCTGATCTTAGTGCAGGTTACGATTGATCGTCATGCTCGTCGCGTCCACGTCGGTCTCGCTGTTTTTCTCGTCAATCGACCAGCGTTTTTCCTAGCCCTTGGTGGTCTGCAGCACTTGGAGCCGTCCTTGCCTCTGTTCCGGTGGTGTCTGCCTCTTGGTGGTCGTGAGGCGAGAGTGCCTCACTCACAACGGCGCCCATGGGAGCTTCTTTTCCTTTCGGCGTTTGGTGTCCCTCCGGGGTCTTCGCTGTCGGAACTGCTGGTTCCACCGTCAACTCCTTGGCGGTATTCTCCACCTCGTCCGCTTCCATTCAATATTCGGAGGTCACTTTGTCCCTCTGGCCCCTCCGTCACTCTCGCATATGTCTTCACGCAGGCATTGCTCTCGTGGCCGAAGCACTCCGTACAGCGAGGAACCCCTTCTTGATGTTGGTAGTTCGCTCGCATCGAAGACACAGCGGCGCTCTTCCCGGAATGACTACGAGGGCGTTGCCCCCTCCGAACCGGAGCTGAGGCGGCATAATGACGTCGACGTTCACACCGTCCTTAAGCGGCACGCGTGCCAGCCTTGTCGTCGACTGGATTCCCTTGAACGCTTCAGGACGCCAGGTTCCAGGCGTGATTTCAGTCACCTTACCGAAGGGCTCCAGGGACTAAAGCACGACTTTCTGGTACGTGGTATGGAATCCAAGGCAACCCCACTCGCACCTCGGTGTGGCTGGGGTGGATGACGAGGTAGCGCAGTTCTTTTTGCAGCAGCTCGTTGCTTTCCATCAACGTCTTCGCTTCCGCCGAATGGAACGTTATCATCCACATATTGTTCATCTAAACGCCCCGATGGCCGCTACTTCCTTGAGGATGCCACATCTCTCCAACTCGTGCTTGAAGTCCTGGACGCGGTACGGCCGGCCCTTTAGGTCACAATGTAGAAATATAAAATTCTTGGAGGCGTTGTCGTTTGGCAGGGAAGGCAGTACAATCTTGTAATCCTTGGTCGACGGAATCTGAGAACCCCGGCCAGTTACGGCCATGACGCTGCTCCTTGGGAGCTCATGATTCAGGGCCCAGGCGACCGTTCTGCTCGAAAGCCGGAAGTAGAATCCGCCACACAAGGCACGCCTGCGCGGCTTGGGAACGAGCGGGAGTTCATATGTTTATATGTTTCGCTATCGCGTTCCACTCTTAAAGGCGAAGCTTAAGCGTTTTTCTTTCAATTGACGGAACCCATTGACTAATGCGCGAAATAAAGTTGACGATGGCTAGCCTAGTTATGCGGAGGGCAAGTTCGTCTGCTTCTTGCGCAGGGGGGTTCCGGGGACGTCACAACGCTGAGCTCTGATTGGCTCGAGCGGAAAGATGCTGGGTCGCCGCGACCCCCTATCTGAACGTCGTCTGCTCCTTTGCAACGTCGTCTGCTATTCAACAGCTGTCTTACCTCTACGAGCGAGCTCGACTTGGCCTTTCAGAGAGGACAGACGAAATAACTCGAGTGGTACGATGTGTTTTTGTCTAACAACTAGCAGACACGTATCAAGGAGCGAAGCCAAGGGACTCACGGGCGAGGTGGCCGACGCGCCGAGGTTTTTTTGCTAACAGCCGAGAACGAGGGTGGTTAGCGTCCGCAAGTTCCCTGCTTTCGTGTCCGGCGTCGAGCGTATCGCGGAAGTTATGTTGTAGACTCGTTGACACCAAGAAGTAATTATTGTTTTTATTTTTGGCGAAATTTTATGGAAACTTTTTTTCTATGCCCTGTTATTTAAACGGACGAACACTCGCCCGGGGGTAATCCGATGGACTTCAATTAGCCCTCTGTATTTGCTCAAGTCACTTTTTTCGAAGCTTACTGTCTTAACAGAAAGGGATAAAAACACGCTGCTTCTTTCAGTGCAGCGCGCGTGCGGCCCCGGACATCTAAGGGCATCACAGACCTGTTATTGCTCTGTTTCGTGCGGCTAGGAGCCGCTTGTCCCTCTGAGAAGGGTGAAAGGTGCAGAAAACCACGCACCTATTTAGTAGACTAGGGTCTCGTTCGTTATCGGAATTAACCGACTAAGAACGGACATGTACCACCATCCACAGAATCAAGAAAGAGCTCTCAATCTGTCGATCCTCCCAGCAATTTAAAATCCGACACACCGTCGTGAATGCGCCCACCACATCCGAAGACGCAGCACGTTTTCATTTCCCCTGGTACCACTGCCCCTTGGACAGCGCCTGATCGGAGCCGACCTCTAAATCACACAGGACAGAAGTGGAACGTTCTCTTCTCTTTTTTTTTTTTTTTTTTTTTTTTTTACCAGCAACCACGCGAAGGACTCACGGCTACAGCCACAGCTGCTACAGCACGTCCGCCATTGCCGACGCCGAGATGTTTACATCCCCGACCCCCCCGGCCCGAAGAGGCGGAGCTTAGTATAACCTCCTCTCCCACCTTCACACCTCCTTTCCCATGCGCAGAAGACCGAAATGCGCCCACTTGCAAGGCGCATAGTGTTACGCAGTATCGCTCACTTGCGTTGAACCTGGTCATGACGACGCTCCTCATATTTCGATATTTTGTTCGCTCGGGATGATCAAACCAAGCCAAGCCGCTAACGCTAGTAAATGTCAGCCAGCCACGTTTTGCACCTGAGTCACGCTTTGACCTGAGTCACAATGTTGGGAAGAGCACACTAATAAACGTTGCCTCGGGGAAAGCCTTTAAAAAAAGCATCTAGCAGCTGGTTTGGTGGAATAACGGACGGAAAGAGTTAGTAAACGCGGGAATAACTTATTAACTTCTTTTTACAGCCGAACAGCGATACAGAAGTGGGATGTATAGTTGCGGCCGATGCGACAGCATACTGCGCTCACACGCCTTCAACACACACGTTATGCGCAGCAACAGGCCCGAGTGTGGAACCATCAGGCTCGCCCGTGAAATGGCCAAAACGCTCCGACGGAAAGAGCGCGCGGATGCAATCCAAAGGCAGACTCGGTCGAGTCGTTGCGGCGCCCCTCCGACATGGCTCTCGAGGGCGGTCCAAACCAGACAGGAATCAGGCGTGCGGTTAGAGCATTTTCTATGGCTTCCGCCCGGGACACGCTCGTGTTTGGTCGACGCACCGATCAAGTGACGTCACGGGGGTTCTTCGTATGGCCAATCAAAATGTGCGTGATGTCGACACACGCCCAATGGAAATCAATGGGTTCGTAGCGCTGGCCGTAGAGGGAAAGGGGGAAGCCTCGATAAGAAAGCTTCGTCCTTGCGTCGCTAAAGAAGGCCGGCCAGAGATGTCAGCGCTCGGCTGAAACTCCTGTCGTCCAACCAAAAAAATAATAATACTAAAGAGCCGACCGCTGACGCCGTATTCCATCCTTCAGCCTGCCTTCTTTAGCGACGCAGGAAAGCACTGGACTTTCCTGTCGAGGAGCTGCTGACTGTGGACCTCACGGGCGGGAGAGGGAAAGGGGAAAGCCTCGATAAGAAAGCTTCGTCCTTGCGTCGCTAAAGAAGGCCGGCCAGAGATGTCAGCGCTCGGCTGAAACTCCTGTCGTCCAACCAAAAAAATAATAATACTAAAGAGCCGACCGCTGACGCCGTATTCCATCCTTCAGCCTGCCTTCTTTAGCGACGCAGGAAAGCACTGGACTTTCCTGTCGAGGAGCTGCTGACTGTGGACCTCACGGGCGGGAGAGGGAAAGGGGAAAGCCTCGATAAGAAAGCTTCGTCCTTGCGTCGCTAAAGAAGGCCGGCCAGAGATGTCAGCGCTCGGCTGAAACTCCTGTCGTCCAACCAAAAAAATAATAATACTAAAGAGCCGACCGCTGACGCCGTATTCCATCCTTCAGCCTGCCTTCTTTAGCGACGCAGGAAAGCACTGGACTTTCCTGTCGAGGAGCTGCTGACTGTGGACCTCACGGGCGGGAGAGGGAAAGGGGAAAGCCTCGATAAGAAAGCTTCGTCCTTGCGTCGCTAAAGAAGGCCGGCCAGAGATGTCAGCGCTCGGCTGAAACTCCTGTCGTCCAACCAAAAAAATAATAATACTAAAGAGCCGACCGCTGACGCCGTATTCCATCCTTCAGCCTGCCTTCTTTAGCGACGCAGGAAAGCACTGGACTTTCCTATCGAGGAGCTGCTCACTGTGGACCTCACGGGCGGGAGAGGGAAAGGGGAAAGCCTCGATAAGAAAGCTTCGTCCTTGCGTCGCTAAAGAAGGCCGGCCAGAGATGTCAGCGCTCGGCTGAAACTCGTGTCGTCCAACCAAAAAAATAATAATACTAAAGAGCCGACCGCTGACGCCGTATTCCATCCTTCAGCCTGCCTTCTTTAGCGACGCAGGAAAGCACTGGACTTTCCTAGTCGAGGAGCTGCTGCACTGTGGACCTCACGGGCGGGAGAGGGAAAGGGGAAAGCCTCGATAAGAAAGCTTCGTCCTTGCGTCGCTAAAGAAGGCCGGCCAGAGATGTCAGCGCTCGGCTGAAACTCCTGTCGTCCAACCAAAAAAATAATAATACTAAAGAGCCGACCGCTGACGCCGTATTCCATCCTTCAGCCTGCCTTCTTTAGCGACGCAGGAAAGCACTGGACTTTCCTGTCGAGGAGCTGCTGACTGTGGACCTCACGGGCGGGAGAGGGAAAGGGGAAAGCCTCGATAAGAAAGCTTCGTCCTTGCGTCGCTAAAGAAGGCCGGCCAGAGATGTCAGCGCTCGGCTGAAACTCCTGTCGTCCAACCAAAAAAATAATAATACTAAAGAGCCGACCGCTGACACCGTATTCCATCCTTCAGCCTGCCTTCTTTAGCGACGCAGGAAAGCACTGGACTTTCCTGTCGAGGAGCTGCTGACTGTGGACCTCACGGGCGGGCGAGGGAAAACTCTTGCGGGAATATCGAGGAGCTTCGAGGAGAACAAAAGCGACCAATTTTTCTTCCGTACGGTCGGCGAGAAGCGAGGGCTGCCCTCCCGCTTCTGTCCGGGCGGGGAGCCAGGAAAGGTATTCAACTCCGGCAAGCGGAAACCCGTTACAGGCGACGTTACACCGGACGAAAATAATTCGTCTCGGGCTAATCGCCATCCTGTCTGGTTTCGAGCGCCCTTCACGCGGGCTCCTTCGTGGGCTCGGAGCGTCCGCATGAGGGCCACTTATCCCCGCAGCAGACACTCGTTCATTTCATTTAGTTCATTGAGGGGATAAAGTAATAAATAAAAAATATCCTGGACGGACGCAGCAAACATGTTTTTTCGTCAAAACATCCGCTAGCTTCTAAACGAATTTCTGCTTCGATATTCTGGGAAGCAGTGTCGACACGAAACAGCAGTGTCTAATAGGAGAGCGGATCAAGCGCGCCTAGCGTTTGTTTTTTTCAAATGTTAACTTTAAAACAAAGCGCAAAAAAAAAACCGTTTGGTGTACATATTGGCGACGTGAGCGATCGAAAGCGTCGTGGTCGGCCCACCACAATTGGCCGAATATTGACTATGACGTCAGCAAAGGATGTCTCAACGACGGAAATAAGAGGAATGTAAGAACTTGAATTTCGACGGTGTTGGCAGAGTTGCTTTAAGAGCGCTATGATTTCAGGCTTCCATCATACCCATTACAAACACCATCGAACTTGTTGTTCACAAGGCAATGACGTCATGAAAGGTAACCGAACGAGGGCGCCACCGAAACATCTTGCCGCTAATACGCTTTAAATGCCGCATGTCAATGTGCTCAAGGAGAAACTTGGCTCGCGTTATTCGAACCTCAGATATCGCGGTGACTCGTGTTTGCAGACTGTCCTTTGTATGATGCATGAGCTGTGTGACCCCGGCTTAAAAGTTCTTTTTACGACCAGATTTTGTTTTAGAGTGCGCGAACTGAGTATGATGAGGTGAGTATAACTCGGCCGCCGACGACTCTCTGCGAACTAATTGTAACCTGGAATGAGGACAAGCCGCCAGCACCTGTAGCTGGACAAGCATGCCGGATTAAGTAGGACTCGGCGCCGACAGTCGACTGCGGACTGAGGTGTAACTGGCCTCCGATGCTCGCCTGCGGGCTAAGCATGTTGGACCAAGCATCACTGGCTGAGGACAATGGCGCGCTACTGCAGGCGACCGGCGGTGGCAAGTCACACCAGTTCAGTTGCTTCCGCTCTCGCCGAGCAAACATGCCGGGCAGCGGATTCCATGGTCCGGGGTTCGATTCCCCCTGAGCTCCTTGGGGAATCGCTCTGGTTCCTATTGTGTGTTCCGTGAATTATCATGTACGAATGTATGAATTGTTATGGCTAATGACGCCTTCTATGTGATTTATGTGCTCATGAATTGCCTGCTACGGGCTCTTTAGGCGACCTTGTGCTGCGTGTACCACTTTTTCCTCCCACTCGAGCGTTATACTTGTCCATAAAATCCAGCCCATAAACATATTCTGCGTCAAAAGGGCGAATATATCCTAGACCGTGGCCGAGTCTGGACGCCGTGCCTTCGCGGGGATGGCTCGCATGCCGCGGCGTCCTTGAGCAAGGGCCCCGCGTTTGGAGTAGCCTGCGAGCTTAGACAGCGATTGCGCAGCGTCCGCTCCCGACCGCCGAGGACGCTGTTATTGGCAGACAGGGGTCGCCTTCTGCGCATGCACCCTGAAGAACCCACTGGCTGCTCAAATATGGCGTCCAGTAAATGCCGCCTGTTGCAGCCTGAAAAGACCCGAGAGCGTTGCGCTCGCAATCCGCCACGTATACGATCTGCGGATTGCCAAAAGGCCACCCTGCGCACCTGGCAATTAGACTCCAGCTCGCCAGCCAAAAGGATGCGTTCCTCTGTCCCGAGCGGAGTCCGCGAGACGCAGCGGGGGCCGTTGTGGTCGGGTGCACGCTCGGCGGAGGAACGAACGTCCTTTCTGGATCTCCATACGCGCGCACTGGCGTGCTCGTTCGGGGAAGTTTGTCGGACTTCCGCTGTCTCGGACCGGTCGCAGTCGCGTCCGCAGATGCGGGGATGTCGGCTCGAACTGCGGCCAGCACGCCACTCGCGAGCCGCGCACCGGCGCGGCCTCGGCGGAAAGTCTCCCTGCGCGCGTCGAAGCAACTCAAGCGACGCTTCCGAGAGCGAGCCTCTTCTCGAGCGTGGCTCCCGAAAGCTCCGCTTCCGAAGACGGCGGACACGCGAGCCGCAGATTGGAGTTTTGCATTGCCCGTTCGTCGCACGAACGAGGAGCTGAAAACCTGCAGACGTCGAAGATGGCCCATGTGCAGCGCTGAGAAGCGAGCATTCCATCTCCAAGCAGGTGCATGGGCCTCGCCCGCGACGGCTACCGGCGACCGTCCAGGTTCGGGTCACCTATAGGAGCCTGCACATCGTTCGATTACATCACCGAGCGACAGACACGCTGAAGCTCGGGTGCGGGCCTTGTCTTCCTAGGAGGGATTGGTCGGGTGCCTCTCGCCCAAGAGTTAGCGTCGATGTCAGATCAAGGTTTCGCACACTCGCGCAAGTCACGCCAATGAGCGGTCTTCTGTCGGGCATCGTGCAGGCTTCAGTGGTCATCCCTTTCATTGGGACTGAGGGACCCGGGCTGAGCTCTGTTAGCTAAGCAGATAGGAAGAAACTTGAGGCAGCACCTGCCAGTGAGATGAACACAGACTGGACGTGTTCCGTCAGCGTTTGACGACGTTACGGCACAGGCTATAGGCCTGTTGCTTTCCGCCAGGGGGCGCTCCAGCGTTCACGGGACGCGACCACAAAAGAGGCGACTCCGCTAGCGTCTGCGAAACGCGACCATTTAATGCTGACGTGAAGCGGCGTCCCAGCGTCCCATCATGCACCTTCCACGGGCATAAGCTAGCGTCTGTGAGCGTCGTTCCTCAGCGTCTGCTCGTGGTTCATACGCACTGACAGAGCGCTCGAAAGGATGCAACACTACGCGCAGCGGAAACGCGACCTGAAAATATATTATGTTGTTCGCCAGGGGCGCTGTTCAAAACTTGAGAGCTGCGGGTCTATTCTAGAGCTCGGGGCTTGTTGAGAGAGAGAGCCTCTTGGTTCGCGAGTGAGAGCGTCGTCTTCGCCATTCATCGCCGGGAAACAATAGGCAAATCCAAAAGCCCCGGCGACTCAGACCGGCTCAGAAGACGCGGCCAAGAGGCACGAGCGCGTCCGCACGACGCGACCATGATAGCCAGCATAACCGCGGAATGCTGCCATAAACCGGCGTCATTCGCGAGACGCAACCATAAACGCGGCGCTGTCCGATCATGTACGAGTCACGGTCATGCACGAACGTCTCTCCTCGGGCGCAAACGAAAGAACGAGACAAAACAGTTAAGTCCAGCAAATAAGAGTTCAGGGGGGAGGGGGGGGGGGGGGGCTATGCAAGACGGCGGTACAAAGCGCGACCGGGACATAGCTGCGATTGGTCAGAGGCGTGGCGCTGACCAACCGCAGCAGGCGACGATGTCCCGGTCCCTTCGTCCCGCCATCTTGCACCCCTGCTCGCAGCTTCAACGTTCTCTCAAAACGACAAGAATGTCTTTATTTCTTGTTTTCTGCTCGTTATTTTCTCTGATCGTTCGGGCGAAATGCGACTTAATATTTCCACTTCCGCGCCAGAGGCGCTTCTCGAAACTTGAGAGCTACGGTGCTCTGGCCGCTCGCACGAGGCTTCATTCGGTGATCGCTGGACTCGCGGTCACGGGGGAGCACACACCAAAGCGGCTGGACGCAAAGCGGTGGCACGAGGCGGCTTCCCACCGTCCACGATCACCGGCTGCTCGCCACGTCGTGGAAGCCGGCGAGAGCGGGAAACCTAAAAAACAGTCGGAGCACGCACAAGCGCGGAGGAGAGAGTTTGTCGGTCAGCCAGATCGGGGTCAGACAGGCGGGAGTCGTTGGCGGCAGCCGCTCCAAATTTAGACGGCCGGCTTTCGAGCGTCCAGCAGGCAGCAGTTGGCCAGCGGCTCCGAGCGAACGACAAGACCAGCCGAGGTCCGCGCATCGACGCCCGGGACCAGAGGTACGCTTTCCCGCCGGGCACGTCCGTCCGCGGAGGACGCGCGAGGGCAGTCAGAGGGCGTCATGCTCAGCCGACTTGAGAGCGGCGAACGCGCTCGACAGTCGGCCGAGCACCGGTATCGCGCTCGTCGTGAGGACAAGCGCGCCTCCGCGATGCCACCTCTTCACACGTGTACAAGGTACCCAGAAAAAAGGAACTAAATAGCCTCACTCGTTTACTCGCTCAAAACGTAACTAAATATGTTACTCGTTACCGATTCTCCGAAGCTTCCTTTACCTCAAAGATAACGAGTTACTTTTCTGGTTACTTTGGCGACCAACTACACGACTGCTTTCCTTTCGTGGTTTATTGTTTTCTACTCAGTAGTTGTTGCACTTAAGCAGTAGCTGCCTTTCGAAGTTTTCATCAGTTAGCTTTCCCCGCTTCCTTGAAAATGCGTCTCCGGCGACGCTGAAGAGTCGTTCTACTGACGCGCTCGAAGGAAAGGCAGTCTTGTACTTCAGGAAGGGCTGGTGAATCTGGGATCCCCCTCTCTTCTTTTTTTTTTTTTTTGTTCTTTTTGTTTTTAAAGTTTTAAATTGATAATGGGGTCTGTCTGTACCTTTCGGTGTTGGCAACCTCCGGGTTTACATTTGCTCCGTACACGATTCTAGAAGGTGGAACCAACGAACCTTACTGCGTTCTCTGGGTGAAGGACATTCCCAGCTGTAGAGCTCGACTGACGTGTTCAGCGATAAACCTTGCTATACTGTCATACTGTGTAGTTGTTTTTCGGGTTGCTCATCTGCCTTTGTCGCAATGGACGCATACTGAGGTTAGAATTAAAACGAGACTGTTGAAACAATGTTGTGCAGGTTCCTCCTCAAGAGTAACGAGATACCGTTACTTGGCCTTACAAGTAACTAAATCCGTTACTAGTAAGTCGTCACTAAATACGTTAGTCGTTTCCGAAAATAGTGACTAGCTAGAAGTACCTAGTAAGGCGTAACGCACATGTCTGCGTGACACGCTGGGCGGCTCGGTCCGCGCGTCCCTCGGTTCTCTGACGCCTCCCGGCGCACGCGTAGTCCGATGAGGCCACGACGCAGCCTCGCGTCGCCGGCTCGCTTTGTGCGGCGCTGCGAGGGCCCTCATCGTCGCTCGGGGCTGCCCACGAGACGGCGGGACAAGGACTGTTCTCTGCCCACTGAAAGGATGAGAAGGGCAGAGAGGTCCTTCCGTTGTCCCGCATCCAGCCCGAGCTGCCCACCTTCGATAACGGCGTCTCCTGAGCCTCGGGCGTGCAGCCAGAGCACGGCAGTAACGAGTGCGTGCCCTCCGACCTTTCTCATTCTGTCAGGAGCTGGACGCCGACAGAAGCGCGTGTACAGCGCCACGCAGCTGGAAGGCGGATGGAAAGTCACCTCGCTGGCAGGAGAAAAGGCCGAACGGAGGGCGAAACGCCCGGCACGAACAGGGACGGCAACGAATCTGCTCCCGCATACTCTGGAGCAGCTCATGCCGCGCACCACTCCGCTACCAGGTTTAGTTGATTCGGAAAACCGGTGCGCTTCTCGCTAATCGTTCGGTGCACCTCATTCATCGTACGCATCTCGCCTCCAACGGGCGTTGGCGAATCTCGAGAGGAACATAGTGCCGCTTTCTTCGCCTCGGGACGCACCGCAACGAACGTTCGAGCAAGCCAAGTACATCCGCACCTCGGAGAGTGCCACATGGCCTTCAGGTTTCCAGGAGTGACGCGCGTCGGCACGCGTGAGGCGCTCGAGTGACCTCCCGTCGCGGTACTTTGCATGCCGAAGTGTGTTTAGCGGTCTGCGCGCATCGCAGTGTCCCTCCAATGGCACCGAGATGTGGCACAAGAAACGCCGCGGGGGAATGCTTCTTTCGAGCGGTTGGAAGCGCCAGTACAAAGCGTGCCGTCGTGGCGGCGCCCCAACCCGAAGCTGCCAGAGGCCGAGCAGCAGACAGCGTCTTCCGGCCCCACTGCAGCGTCCCCGCCAGGATCGATCCAGAGACTCACGTCGCCGGCCCAAAAGGGAGGAGTCCGAATAGAGAGACGGTTGGACGCGTTCCGGCCACCAGAGTTTTCCGAACGCGGCTCTCACTAGTCAATGCCCCAAAAGAGCTGCGTGCCGCGCAGGGTAGCGCGCTTTCCTGCGGCCTACTTCCGGAACGAAATCTCGCCGGACGCCATATTCGCGAGCTTTCGCCGCACATCTTTCTATGCGCAGAAATTTTCCAGCTCGGTCGAGTTTTTTTGGGCTACGATCGACTTCGTCCGCCGCAGAAGTCGGCGACACGAAGGAGCATCCTCTGGCACTCGACCGTTGTACATAGAGGCCTTCATTCGAACTTCAGAGAAGCCGGCGATCGAGAAGTCGCCCCGTCGGGCCCATACTATAGCCGGCGACTCCGAAAGAAAACAAATCGGACTCAAATTTACGCGATCCGCCCCCGATTGTACAGTTCTGTGGTAGCCACTCGCCACGCTTGAGCCTTTCACAAACACCAAAAACGACGCGTCTGCGTGTAAACAAATGGCGAAATGGGCGGACGCTGTGCTCATCAACGTGGCGGCTTACCGGACGGGAAATGACGTTTCGTGGAACCCTGCGCGGAACTTTAGCGCCCAGCTTGGAGAGTCTCCGTACAGGCAGTCGAGAGAGACCCGCAGCGGGAGGCCTTGAAGCTTTCCGCGTTCGTTCGGTCACGACGGAGCGAAGCCCGGAGCAAGGAGCGTGCGCGGAAGGCGCGCGACACCTTGAAATTTCCTCGGACGATCGTCTGGAGTTTCTGTGTCGAAGGAAGGAGGAATCCCTCGCGATCCCTCGAGTGCGCTCGTTGTGCGTCGAGAGCAATCGAAGGCCGGTTCTTCAGCCCGCTTCGTTTCGGCCCGCCTCTCTCTTTTAAGCAGAAAGTGAGCGACCAATATTTAATCGGTATTACCGATCACTCACCCGGCATTCCCACGGGATGCTCACGGGCGGAAACACGTCCGATGACCGCGCCGATATTGAGCGACATGTCGCAAAGACGCGCGGTCTACGTGAACCCCGAATGAGAAACTTCGGCAGCTTTTTTCAACATATACCTATAGTACTTAGCGGCGCCCCAGAAACACCTTTTTCGCCCATCCGCGTTGAGTCCACTTTTCCCGCGTTCTTCTCAGGCGGCTCCCTCGCGCACGACGAGGAAAAACAGCGGCCCGTTTTACCCATCCGTAGCTCGGACAAGGGCGCCGTCACAAAACGAACCACGCGTGTGGTTTTCAACAATGGACAATTTCGATTCAGCCATAAATGCGACAAGGCAGAGTCCGACTTCAGTTTCTCAGTTCACGGCCCGAGGTTTGCCTTCCGCGGGTGCCGAGAGCTGAACACGCGTCACAGGGTCGCTCGCAAGACTTGCAAGTTGAAGAACATCCTCGTGGGAGTTTCTTGTCTAGAGTGAAACACGTGGATGCAAAAACCGCATCGCATCGCGCCGCCGACGAATCCCCAAGGGACGGTTGCTACGGTTACGCCGCGGAGCACCGTTTTTTTTTTTTTTTTTTTTTTTTGTTCATTTCCCGCTTGAGCGTGAGCAGGCGGCGAATCTCAGATCCGACACCCCGTCAGAATAACGACCGTTTCAAGTCAAAAGTCAATAAAGTCAAAAGTCTTTATTTTCTCCGTTTGGAGAGGGGAGGCAGAAAAAAAAAAGCAACTCAGTGTTGCTTGACGAGCCTCTGCCCCCCCCCCCCCCCCCCACCTCTTACAGCAGCAGAAAAAAATATTCACGTACACACATTCATACAAATCTCTACACCAATAAAAAGAAAATAAGTGAGCTAAAATCGTACAATCGATTCATGCTTTAACTATTCAGGAACTTATTTAAGAAAATCATTTACAAAAACAGAAAGTACATCATTCCGAGTTCCACTCAAAATATTTATATTCAATTCCCCGCAACAATTTAAAAGGCGCGGTAGTGTATATCTTAGCATTTGATCGCCGTAATTGGTCCTGGAGTGCGGTACTGCCCACGCATCTTCAGAGCGAGTGTTGTAAAACGTTTCCTTGAACTGAAGATTTGAGATCGATAAAAGTAAACTGTTGGTACAAAACGACTTTCTATAGGCAAGGGCTAATTTGTAACTATAGTGACTGGTAATTTGCACAGTATTAAACTTTTTAAACACTGGTTTCGTATGACTGTCATAGCTAGTATGACATATCATACGAATCACTCTCTTCGGAAAAATATGCATTTGATTGATATTAGAGAAGGTCGTATTTCCCCATACCAAGAAGCAATAGTTATATTGAGCGTAAAAAATCGAGTTGTAAACGAGTATCATGGCCAAACTAGGAATCATGTGGCGATATCTGTATAGTATACCCACAGCCTTCGATAGCTTTTTACATGTGTATTGCACCGTTCCAAGTCATGTACTGATTAAAGATTACCCCCAGGACTTGCACACTCTTAACTATATCAATAGTGCCTGTACCAAGCAAAAGTACAGACCTAGGACTACAATTTGTATTTCAAGATCTAAATACCACGGCCTTTGTTTTACTTACGTTTATTTGCAGGAACTTTGATGATGCCCGAGCATTTAATTGATAAAGATAATGGTTTGCATTGCTTATACTTTTATCTATGTTAACACCGGAAAAGATATACTCGTATCGTCCGCATAAATAATGCAGTTCACATTACCGTCAATATTTACTAGGTCATTAATATACAAGTTGAACAGGGGTGGCCCCAAAATACTGGCCTGTGGTACACCGGCGGTTAGCGGTCTGAAATTTGATCGTTTTTTTTTTTATTTATTTATTTCAACACACTGATGGCGGTTTTGAAGGTAACTTCTAATCATTTGTAAAGCGACCCCACGAACACCATAAAGGTACAGTTTCGTAAGTTATGTTTTATGATTTATGCGGTCGAAGGCTTTTGTGAAATCAATGAATATGCCGAGTGTTACCAGCTTCGCTTCGATGTTGCCTAAAAGCAGCTCTTTTTGTTTTAAAAGTGCAATCTCAGTCGAGCGACCTTTCATAAATCCATATTGACAGGGCGTAATGATTGAAAATTTCTCACAAAAATTATTAAGCCTTTGATGTAAGATTTTCACTAATCCCTTGGAAAATATGGGTAAAACCGACATAGGTCGATAATTTCCTAAGTCATTCTTATCACCGGTTTTATAAATTACAGTCACTTTTGCTATCTGCATTTTTTTTTTTTTTTTGAAAGGTACCGTACTTCAGTGCTAAATTGAATATGTGCGTTAAATAGGGTAAAATTGGTATATCCCTCTCTGCTCGTCTTCTCATCGGCTAGACGTTATCACGCGAGAACTTTGACATTATTCTGCCGGGGCAAGAAAAGTGTAAGAATAATAACGCATTTATAATGTTATCACATCGCCACGCCAGCCTCTTGCATACGAACGAGCCTTGTCAGCTGAAGGCCCGGCTGCTTTTACAGGCAAACTGAAGCAGTTTTGCGCTTGAGGGAACACGCTTAAATCGTATTCATTGGGCCTCCAGGATCTCGAATATCGAGATTATTTTTTTCCATTTGGAGCACGGACGCTGCAGAAAATCGTTTTCAAAGTGGCGCCGAAGCCCCTCCTTCCCGGAACATGAAACATAAAAGGAGTTTTCGCAATCCCGGCTCTCGCGCATCTTCAGCGCCTAAAACTGCTAAGCACGCGCAATCTTGCTAGTTTCAAAAAGGTAAAAAACGAAAAGACGTCACGACAGGTGCCAGTGCAGGGTAATAGAAAATTGCAAGCGTGGAGCCCCAACTAGTGCCCCTTGCGTGCAAGCACGTGCACCATGCGCGTGACCGTAGCTTTGACAAGCTTGGAATCGCACGGGCGTACCCGCACCAGCAAAAGCATGGTGGTGGTGAGCCGCCATGCTGAATGTTAGAGTGAACTAGTCACTGATTGTAGAGTGAACTAGAAAGGATGGAGTCGGGCCACCGGAGTGCGATTTCTCAAGCTCCGCGTAAGGAAAAATTATTAGAGGGCGCTACGAGCAAATTGGATTTAGTAACTTAAAATCACCCCCCCCCCCCCCCCCCAAAAAAAAAAAAGGAGTTAACGAGAGCTACAATATAAGCTCTTGACCGTTTGTTTGATGAAAAAAGTGTTGGGTTCCAACGCCATGCTCGACCGGCGCGCATGTCAAGGTCATAGACACGATAGAGCCCCGCGGGCTATATTTTGTGTACACCCTAGACGTCCGACGCCACGTGAGTACATAACGTCACCGTGACCTGACGTGTCGTCGCAACGCCATGCGACATCACGGCGACGCCTTCACGTCAACGTCGTCGTCGACGTTGACAACAGGCGTTACACGACATCAACACTACGTTCTGCCGTCATATCGTGTTGACAACGACGCCGATGTCAACGTTGACGACGAACACGACGACGTCACGCGACGTCAAGACTAGGGCGTCTTGTCGTCAACACGACGTCATCGAGACGAGTGGCGTCGGGTCGTCGACGTCGTTGTCGACATGACGCAGCTCGACGTCACGACGACGTCCCGACAACTTCACGACGTCGACGTCATCGTCACGACGACGTTAAAGAGCCGTTTATACTCCGACGTCGACGAACGCAACGCGCGCCGGCGCAGACCGACGTTCGTCGGCCACTACGCCGCGCCGAGAAGCGCCCGAACGATGGTGTTTACAGTCCAGCGTAGACCAACGCTGGTCCAGCACGCCCCGACGAACTGCCCCACTTTTCGCATGCGCGTCTCCGTGGCAACCGCATCCTCTCTACGGGTTATCTATGGGCGATACCTTGCGCGACCTAGCCTAGATGCAATCGGTCAGTGAGGTTCGTCCTCGTCAAGCTTCAAAACATGGCGATAACGAGTGGAAGCCAGCATTTATTTTCTCCTAAATGTCATACAAATGTCAACAACAAAAAAAAAAACGAAAAAAAAAGAGAAAAAAGCCCGATTTCGCGTTAGTCGAACCTAGCGGCTTCGCAGGTTCGCCGGAATTGTGCCAAGCGACTCCGACGATTGCGCCGGAATGCTTCGATAAAATCGATGCACTCGATATTCCACAGAGACCTCTTTCTGACGGATAGTCGGTGTGTTATCATCATAGTGAACTTTCACGCTGACTTAAGAAACGGACACCGAAGAGACCGGACGATGCCTAAATTACGCAATGTACGCGTTCGAAATTGTAACACACTTTACAAAGCCTATACAAACGATACAGGATGGTTTCCAATTGTCATCGGTTACCGCTACTATCGTTTACAAGCTGAGACAGCCCAATTGGAAATTTCTGGCGCCTAAATAGTTCAGAGATTTCACTATGTCCGCCATTCCCATACATTCGACAACGCTTTTTCACTCGGGAACAACTGCCGGTGAGTACGACTAGCACATGATCATAAATAGCACACACATTAGGTCATCCTTAATTCTAATTAACCCTACCTTTGGCGCGTCATCGAGCTTCCAGCTTTTGCCGGCCCCCCAACACCACGGCCCACCACCACCGGCTCGTTAGGTCGATAGGCCTATCGAGAATCGAGGGTGGCGCATCCCGGGAGCGGCCCACGTCCACGCACATACTCGCACAGTCAAGCGCACGAACGTTAAATACGCACACCAACACGGGAACACGACACACGGCAAGAATGACAGGTTCAAATCCCAGAAATGAGCATCTCGCACACTCCGACTGGCCCCGACGCCCCGACAACCGGATTCCCGAATGAGGCATTCGTGCGAGGGCTTCTGGGACTGCCTGCGTCGGCGCCGTCGTCGTCCAGCGTCGAACGTAGAGCATGTCCAAGTCCGCCGCAAGCTACGACGTCGTGCGTCGAGCTGCTGAGCGCGGCGCCGTGTTCAACTTGACGTTGGAGTATAGACACCCCGTTCGCAGACAGCGTCAGCGAGCGTGAACGAGCGCGTGCGCTCGTTGACGTTACGAGGGAGTATAAACAGCCCTTAAGACTTCGTCGGGACGGCGTTGGGACGTCGCGTTGACGTTGACGACGATGTCACGCGACGTCATGGCGACGTTTGACGTGGCGTGGAGCATCGACGTCAACATTGACGACCCCGTCGACGTCGTCCTCGACGTGACGCGGCGTCACGACCGCGTTGCAACGGCGACTTGATGTCGAGCAACGGCGCCTTCCTCAACGCGACGCGATGTCACGACCGCATTACAACGGCGACTTGATGCCGCGTAACGGTGTCGTCCTCGACGCGAAGCGACGTCCGACGGCCTTACGACGGAATCTTAGCATCGCGTAACGTCGTCCTCGACGATGACATCAGGGCGTCGTCGTAACGTCACGTCGTCCTGACGTTACGACGTCGGGATGTTACTCCCGGAGCGCGCTCGTTTCACGGAGCAGGCAGGCAGTGTTGTGTATCTGAACCGGTGATGTTTTCCCCTCGCCGGGAATAACACGGAGGCAGTCGAGAAGGAGGTTCGGCTGAGCGTCCTTTCAGTGAGGAGCCCAGCGCAGCTTCAACGTTCGGATGGTATAGTCGGCCTGTCGACTTCCGTTGCCGCACCTAACCGGACATGGTTAGGTGCCAGCCACGCAACCAGTGGCGTCTCTAGGGTCTGCGGCACCGGGGCCGGTGGCCTACCGCGACCCGCCCTTGGTGACGACATTGCATTAAAGTGTCGTTAAAAAATTGAAGATGCCACCCTAATGAAGGCGTTCTTCTTCACCTGTCGGGAGATAGACATACGGGTCAAGAGGAACAATACGGCAAAATTTCTGCCTTCGTGACCTCAGGGTTCCCGGTGAAAAGATAGGAAGGAACGTTTGTGTTCGGATTATTCTATAGGCTAAGGAGGGAATTCGGGTGAGTCACAAGTCTGAAGACGGCTTGTACGGTAATGTGGACACGAGACACGAGGACAACGTTCGATCCTATAGCTATGAAAATATGATGGAAGGCGTTAACAGATTTGTCGGTGATCTCTGGCGAGCTTATCTCCGGTGAGCTATCTTCGGTGAGCCTTTCTCCGGTGAGCTATCTTCGGTGAGCCTTTCTCCGGTGAGATTATCAGCCCCCTTAACCCGGAGAGGGGGAAAAGCTCTATAGCGTTGGCCCCCCGTCAAGAGCACGGTGAATATTTGCTAACCAAGCTAAGCAAGCTAACCGACGAATCTGTTAACGGATTCAATCATATTTTCGTAGCTAGGATCGACTGTTGTCCTCTTTGCTTGTGTCCAGATGACCTGTACAAAGCATCCGAGCGTGCTGGTACCGGGGCGCGAAAGCAGACTGCACGCCGTCACTGCAGAACGTGCCGGTCCCATGTGACGGTGCCGCGTGACCGTGTCCAAGGCAGGGAAGTATCGTTGCGTCCTCGGTGCAGCACGTACGGGGAAAAGCTGACTCCGCGGAGCGATCCTCAATTCTCGCTTGCGCAGATATGAAGCTGGTCCCCGTCCTGTGGGCGCTGGCCGTCCTGTGCGTGAGTGCCGACGCCATGCTGCTCACCATGCTGCTGCGCCGGAGCTCGCTGGGCTCCATGCTGCCCAAGCCGTGAGTTGTTCGCCCGCGCACGATGTCTGAAACGCGTCTCCGGCGTAATCATTCCTCTGCCACCACCTACGTAATCGAATGACTCACGACATGGCGACACGATGCGTCACAGGAACCGCAGTGCAATATCACGCGTTGTCGCGATCCTGGCGGCTGGTGTTAGACAAACCGACCAAGACGAGCGAACGTCGTCACGGCATCCCAAACCGTAGCTGCTAGAGTTCCCGTCGACTGCGGGGCGAACCGGTTAGTCCGCCTTACGTGCTTCCGCTGCTGCGCCATTGTAGCAATCCGCAGCCGGCTGACCGCGACGACGCCAGAAAGCGAATCTTTGATTCGCTCCTGGCGAATGTGAGGATGGCCGGTCTAGTCGACCTCATGTAGTTTTCCACCTTTCATCTTTTCCGTCCCCTACGACCCGCTCCCCTAGCCCTTCTCAGCAAAGCCCACAGCCAGCTGAGTCGTACTCCATAACCAACGTTACTAGAACCACTCAGTTAGAAAACTGCCACAGAGCCAGCTCCGAAAAAGTAGCACCGATCCGTACTCGAGAACCGAGTACGGATCGGTGCGAGTACGGATCGGGAGTATCGCATTCGATAGCGTCCACTCTGACAGTTCTATTTTGGCTTTAATCGGCCATTTTGGCGCCGAAACATATACGCTGGAAAGGGTTATGCCGACCCCCGTCTCCCGAGCGGACGCGCCGCGAATTACTTCCGAAATTAGGACTCGCCCAGGTCGGGACGCGCTACCTGAAATCACCGGTGAGACATGGTTGTATAAAAACAATATTAATTGTGCCGCAAAGCCTCGTAAACTAAAAATTAAAAAAAAATCTCGCGCCTTTTGTTTTGTACTAATCTCCAATAAGTGTACCTACAAAAAAAGGTTTTTCCCGTTTGTTTTTACGCCAAAACACGCTATCTGAAAGCTCAAGGTGAGCACAGTAAAGAAAAAAGATTAAGAGTGGCGCTGTTATCGTATTTAGCTCTGTCTCGGTGGACGCCAGCGGCCCAGGTTTCAACGGTGAGTTTCCGAACTGAGTGTTCTAGTAACGTTGTCCATAAGTGTAATCCCATTAATTTGATAGAGACGTTCCATGCAACAACCTTACACAGATGTGACATCAGCATCTGGGAATTAGAGGGGATAAAAAAAAAAGCAGTTAAGAGTCGGAGATGCGTTCTAGGCGAAAAAGCGGCGCTCTGGAGTTGCTGGGAGATGGGGCCGCAAGGGTGATGTGTTTTTTGGCGCAGAGTTATCAAGGTCTACAGGGACCTAGATTCCGGGCCGGGCCACCGCTCGGGCTTCAAGGTGGGCATCGACGCTACCTTCGGCGGCAACAACCACAAGGAGAAGTACCACCACGACGAGTACGAAGATGGCGCGCTCGCCTCCAAGCATCACCAACACCAGCACGACGACTACAAACTCCAGCAGGGAGACTACGACCTCCACAGGTAAGCGCACAGTTGAAAGCAAAAAGATCGAGGGACTCGAGCTGCATCCTCGGTGCGCCGTCAGCAGACTGTGAACAATGCCGAAATATGCCACGCTGTCCGCTCAGTCTGGCTGCAACTGTACCCAGGGCTGTGTGAACCAACCGGTGTCCGTGCACGCAGGTACCAGAAGAGTCCCTCGATCACCTTCGAGATTCGAGCCCCCGACGAGCCCCGGCACGCGAAGCCTACGTACGAGCACAGCGACCACTACCGGCCCCGCTTCAAGACGGCCTACGGCGGTGCTCCGAGCGGCAACGCTTCGTCGGGCGAGTCGTCCTACTCGCTGCGCAACATCATCAAGCGGAGGCGCAAAACGACCCGGAGAACGACTCCGCCGCCGCTGCCGCCGCCGCCGCCGCCACCGCCGCACGTGCTCGTGCTGCCCTCGTACCGCAAAGAGCTCATGGTGCCGGACTACAAGTTCGGTCCCTACAAGGGCCACTCCCTCATGGGCTTCACGTACGACGCCGAAGACGTGCTCTTCGCCAAGAGCTAGGTCGTCCCTCGCTGCGAGAGCAGTGTCCCCTGCAGCGGCAAAACTGTCGGCTTCGGATTGCCGTCCCAGTGTAAAGGCCCCCTCGCAGGGACAAAGAGGCGGTGCCTGCACAGACATTGCGGTGCGGCTTCCACGATCTTCGTGCTGTGGCTAGGCCTCGCTCCGGTGTGACTGCCATCTGGCCACCAAAGATGGCCCGAACCACAATCGCTGGTGTCCCTGGGTCCGCCGACCTGGACTCATAATTCGTTCACCCAACTTGCCGAATTTGTTCGCGCGAATGCTGCAGCTTTTGTTTGTTTGTTTGTTTTGTTTTGGTGGCAAATGACAGCGAGAGTGCGACAGTGCTGTTGAGTGACGTGCACTTCAAAGGCAGCGACGTAAGGACCGGGGACCTCCGCGCGGGGCAGGCTTTAGGCGTGACGCATAAGGACTTCGAAGAGCCAACGGAACACGGCCAACTGACGAGGGAATGGACCTTTTTCCAGTAAGCTTCTAGGCATGCGTACACTCCCTCCCCTGGCCTTGATTCCTACTGTCGCCATTTTCGGAGCGCAAAGTTCCGGTCGACCAACATAGTGCCACTAAATAAGCGCAGCTCATTTAGTGACTCTAGACGAACATATTGCGCACATATATCTTGGCGCATATTTCGTCTTTTCTTGGCGATTCTTTTATGAGTTCACGCTGGCATGGGGCATAAAAGGCAACGAAGATCAATACAACGGCACGATGCCAATGCATTCCGACGGGCGGAGGCAAGCTGGGCTGCCCTTCATTTGTAGTTCGAAGACAACTCCGTAGAGGTCGCTCGTTACTGGAAAAAGGTCCATTGGCGCCGACGAGGCTCCGAAGAAACACCAGCGGCAAGTAGCTTGCCTCTTCAGCGCCAGGCGGGATGAGGACGCAGACGTTTACTGGCTCAGCTCTCCAGCAGCTATTCGCGTTCATGACATCGCCAAATGAGAGCCAAGAGTACATCGAGCAGTGCGCCCGACAAATAAGAAAAGGCAAATGGGCCACTCAGTCGACTTTCAGAAGAGCAAATTTAAAGAACAAAATCAGCGCTCTGAAAGCCAGTATGTTTTGTGTTCCGGCCTATAGGCAGGAACACGTTTTGTTTTCCGGCGCGGTATACCGCGCCGGAAAACAAGATGCATATGATTAGATCTATTAATTTAGAAAAGTCCCCAAGCTGGAGAAGATTTACGCAAGAATAAATGAACCTCCACCTGAAAAGAGTCCCAACTCGCGTTCCATTTCACGTCTGTTGCTGTGCTGTTGTACCCAGGAGAGGGCAAGACCCTGTTATGCATGACTTTGTTTGCAAATGCTCTCCGCAAAACAAATTAAAGAACTTTCAGCCGTTCCACTCTGGTGAAGAAGGAAGACCAGCGAAGCTGTACTATGGTGGAAATGAAGTAATGGCCGGCCGCAAGTCGGCAAGCTAGAGTGGGAAGGCTGGAAAGGTTGCGCCATCTATAAGCAACGGCGGCAACCAGACAATCAGCAAACCGGTTGTCTGGTTGCCACCGTCGCTCATAGATGGCGGTAGCTGTCCGGAGTTTTGTGTCATCATTTGTTTGCTGGCGGACACGATACTGAGAAAATTGGCCCTTAACAGCTCCGCTGTAAAATTCTGCGTTCTTGGGTGCTTTCCGAGCCTTCATATTAGCCCGCTGTGACGCTGTCGGCGAGATGTTTCGGTGGCGCCCTCCTATGGTTCTCTCTCGTGACGTCATTACTTCGCGTAGAACAAGCTCGATGGTGTTTGTAATGAGCATGGTGGAAGCATGAAATCATTGCGCTCTGAAACCAACACCGCCAAAACTGAAGTTCTATTCCTCTTATTTCCGTCGACGGGAAATCCTTTGCTGACGTCCTAGTCAGCATTTGGCCAATCGTGGAAGGCCGATCAGAGCGACGCTTTCGATCGCGCACGTCGCCAATAGAACCTTTTGCTGCTTCCAAAATGAACTGACGCTGCGTCCCAAGCGACTTCCGGTCGCTCCGTCTTTGCAAGCCTGTTGAGGTTGCTTATGGCAGTGGTAGAAAGCATAAAGGCTCGTTTCCACACTTGCAACCGAGTAGGACCGGCTTAGGGCCTGTTCCGCAGCAGCGCATCTGGTCCTACACCGTCGCAAGAGTCTTAAAAACCGGTCTTGTCTCACTCGCTCGTACTCGGTTGCAAGTGTGTGAACGGGCCTTTAAGGCTACAAAGTGTGAAATTTAACGAGGGCCTCCAGCTGTACAATTTAGCGTTTTGTAGGAGGTAAGTTGGCCGAAGAACCATTCGAAAATTTTTTTTTAACAGATCTCGCGCTTCTTTGTTCTTTTCGCGTTCACCTGAGAATTGATGGTTAACCGTTTCATCGACATTTCAAGCAGCGGTGTTAAAGGGAACCTGAAACACTTTGTTCAAAAAATGAGGAAGGGGTTGATTCTAGCGTAGTTTTATCCCGTGAATCTGAATATCAGGTTCGTTTTCCCCGAAGATGTAACTAAACGCGAAAAAACACGAAAAACATTCAACCAGTCGTGACGTCATAAAAGGATCTTTCGGCCGCCAAGCGCGTGTCGCTCGAGGGCCGCGCTTGCAATCGCAAGCTTGTATTGGCGACGTGCGCGGTGGAAAGCGTCGCTGTGGTCGGGCTTCCACGATTGGCCGAATGCTGACCATGACGTCAGCAAAGGATTTCTCATTGACAGAAATAAGAGTAATCTAAGAACTTCATTTTGAATGGTGTTGGCAGTGTTGGTTTCAGAGCGCAATGATTTGAAGCTTCCTCCATGCTCATTAGAAACACCATCGAACTTGTTGTTCGCAAGGTAATGACGTCACGAGAAGGAACCATAAGAGGGTGCGCGCTGATTAGAGCGCGTGCTCAGGACGAGCTCACATTAATAGGTTGCTAAGACCGGCAATCTTGATGGTGTGGAATGCACGTTGCAAAAGAACTGCGGAAGCTCGCCATCAGCACGCGGTCAGCAGTCGCGCCGCCAGGCAATACTCCCTCTATTCCCCCGCACTGGCTCCAGTCGTGACGTCTCTTTCTGATATTTTTTTTAAATAGCAAGAGATGCGCGTGCATAGCTTTGATAGGCGCTGAACATGCGCGAGAGCGGAGATTCCAAAAACTCCTTTTGTGACGCCACGCTTCGGGAAGGAGGGCCTTCAGCGGTACTTTGAAAATGACTTTCTGCAGGCTCCATGCACACAAAAAAAAATTAATTAATTTCTATATTCGAGGCCACCACCACCATTACGACCGGCTTTATAGGGGCGACCAGGTCACCCGAGGCAGCGCGAGCGCGCCGCATTTGCTTTTGCTTCTTTAGTACTTTCTCTAGTTCGCTGAACCGCTACCGCGTTTTCTGGTGTTGTAGCTTAACACACTAGCAGACGCTTTCGCATGTGCATCTGTGTGTGTCCGCTCTACGACCGGCGACGTTTTGAGGATAATCGGCTGTATTTTAAGGACGTTTCTCATCGTTATTGCGATTGCACGTTCGGTAAAGAGCTACAAGCTGATCTATAGATCGCATTCTTCTCGGGTAAAAAGATAACAAACTTCCCCTAAATTAAACCAAATGCGCTACCAAGCACGTCACTGCCTCGCGCCAACCTTAGACCCCTCCAACGCTTTTCCTAAACCAAGTAGAGATCCCAAGAACAACGCATATCCACCTCCTATAAGTGTCATCATCGACCAGCATTTCGATATCCATCGCAATGTCCAAAACGTCGCGTCCGGGGAAAGGTGACTCCTTGGCTTCGTCATTCGGTCCACAAGAAGAGTCGGTCCCGATGTGCCCAGATTGCTGTTCACAGCACTGGTGTTGCCCGTCCTGGAGTTTTGCTGCTCGGTGTGGGATTCGGCAACCAGGCAACTTGTTGCCTCCCTCAAGTCGGTGCAACGTCGCGCTTCCTACCTTATTATGAGGCGCCACTTTTATTTATTTTATTTGATATACTATTAGTCTATTTAGTAAGGACTTTTAAGGCGAAAGCCTTATATGTCCCATTACGCGAAAAGGCGGCGTCGGCGTTGTGCCCGAAAGATGGGCAAAAAAACGTCATCAAGCACGCGCCGCTCAAGGTCAAAGTGGGCGCGCCTCAGAAATAAAACAAAGAAAAGCGCAGCAACGCAGATGCTTCGTCACGGGAGGCGTGGAGCCGGCGGGGGCGCCGCGCCTGCGCAGTGGCGGAGCCTGATGTCACCGCCGGAGCGCCGCGTGAAAAAGGAAGACGTGGCTCGCTGCTTGTAGGAATACGCTGCGTGTACGAATGCTTTCGCATTCATACACGTGACCAGTCTTCGGTGTCTCCGGCGTGTTTTTTTTTACAATTACACTTTGAAAAGAAAAAAGAAACAGCAAACGTGTGCTTTGTGCATTCTTCGTGACTGTTTATCTTATTCTACGCTGATGAAAAGTTTTAAAAGAAAGACAAACTAAAGAAATTATGACGTCGACGGAAAGCTATTTAATTCTGCATTGATGGAAAAATTTTCCCTCGACCTCATAGTTTTCTCCTTTTAGACTTTTTTAAGCTTTTTTTTTCTGTCTGCATAGGCTAGTTTTTTTTAGTTATCATGTACATATTAATGTGAATCTTTTTTATGTTATAATGCCGTAACTATCTTATTTTCTTGTGTGTTCGAGTTTTTTTTTTTTTTTTATGTTGTAAAACAAACATCCAGTGTGGGGGACTCCGGTTTTGTCAAGCTGTCGATCTGACAGTTGTTTTTTTCTGCAGGCCTCCAGCATCATGTACTTTTTGATGCAAATAAACATTATTATTATACAAAATTTGTGATGGAGGAGCATATCCACAGAACAACGCAGGCTCGCAAAGCCTTCAAAGGCTTGTGTGACTAAACCGAGGTTGCAAGGATATCAAAATAATTATCACAAAAGAAGAAAGAAAAAGGAAAAACATAAAAAATTGTGCACTTAAAGGGGCCATGAAACAAATTTTAGGCTGGGATAAATGATTTTAAATTGGGACTTTACTAATCGCATATCATTTAGTTGGCCAAAAGAAAGAGGGTAGAAAGCCAAAAGCCAGCTTTTCGGTACGAACATTTGAAAATATAGCGGACTATTTTGTACCTTCTTTCTTTCGAAAGCTCTCCGCCTTTTCACTATGATACATCCGCGGTTCCCAAAGCCTCGTCAGCGGTGCCAAACTGACGTCAGCCGAGCCCAGCTCACGCATTGGACACGAGAACTGCGTCATTCGGACGTATGCGCTCGTCAACAATCAATCCGTCGACGAATAATCGGATTCGCGTTCGTGGCCAATGAGTGCCCTGACGGAACTTATCGTCACTGGGGAATGACAAGTTCTATGGTGTGCATAAAAAGCACGGTGGAAGCTAGGAGTCATCGCACCGGTGCCGAAGGAATGTCACGACCACGTGATTTCACAATTCGCATTTGAGTTGAGGATTAAAGCTAAGGAGCAAGAAGTAGGAAAATCGTTTTATGACCCCTTTAACCAGAATTAGCAATAGCTCCAGTTGAAGCTTAGGCTTCCAAATCACAAAAACAAAAAGATTCAATAAACACAAATCAGGTTATGTCACTTAAAAACATCACAGAAACATTCCTTGAAGAGTTGCACGATGCAGGGTACGTCCAGGTGAAGACTGAGTTCCTCAGTGCATGAGAAAAGTCACAAAATCAGTCATGAAAACAAAACAGAACAGCAAATATGACGCAGAATTTGGCACAAGCAAAATTGAGTTATATCACAAGTACACCGCATTGAGGATGGCACCCTATTTGTGTCATTAATAATAACCAAAAATAAAAAGCAATATTTGAGTCAATCACCTTTCGATTATGCACAAAATGCACATTAGTATTATACTTCGTTTCACCTTATGTGCGAGCGAAGGCAAAGCTGGAAGCGCGAGCACGAAAGCTCCGTGCCTTCAGGCTTTGCTCGAGCGCGCGAGCTGGGGAGAAATGCAAAAAGCGCTGGTCTCGCGCTTCTAGCTTTGGTTTCGCTCGCAGATAATGTGAAACGAAGTATAGTATTAGTCTTCCCAATTCATTTTCTGTCCAAGGTACTGTCTAACATACCGTCTTCCAGCGCCTTCGATTGAGGGAAAGCGGCGAAAACGAAACCAACCTTTCTCTCGCCAAAATTATAAATAACAAAGCACTTATAGTTCCTGCAAATAATTAATATTTAGTGATTTACTTAGTTTTGCGGGCTTTGCGCACGAAATGTGTGCCTTTATTTTGTTGGATGAATAGAAAACAAGAATAATTATACTTTTCGGATTTTGACAAATCGGCACCCTCCCAAGTCATCGACACCACCACCGCGCCCCGCTAGAGTGCCTTCATACACACGCGCGCTTTTGCTTGAGTGGTGACATCTCAGCCATTTTTACGCCCAATCGTTTTTTTATGCATTTTGAAGTACGCGCAATCCGGTGTCAATCAGCTCGAGCGCGTAGCTTTGGCTAATGCATAGACGCCATTTTAGCGCCCAGGTCACGCAACGAGTGCGCGAGAGCGTCACGCGCTGAACATTCAGTGCAACAATGGATGTCTTCACCCTGAGACAGACAGACATGTAGGCACCCTACGCCCCGCTCTCTTTGTCTTCCGTCATGGATCCCACTGAGGTGCACGGCAATCTCAGCTCACCCCGCGGAAACCACAACGAATTGAAGCAGCGGTGCCGGTACTATGTTGAGTAGCAACGTGGGGCAGAGGCGACAGAAATCCAACGAAGCAGACGACGTCCGGCGTAGCTTCTCACCTCTCAGCAGTGCTAAGCCTCGCGCCCGCTTCGAAATTTTCGTTGGCGATAGCGTCGCTGGATTCCCACGTTGTCGCGCAAAAACTGCTGCAAACGCAAACCGATACCATTAAGATTTTGTGGCGTAACCTCGGGCACGTAAAACACGGTGCAAAAAAGCAGAATAATTGTCACGAGAAACTAGCGTCGCGTTGCTAAGGCCAGCAGCCATGTTGAGCTTTTTTTTTTTTTTCAAAGGGATCGCAATTGGTCCACGGAATCGTGACGTCATGAAAACGATTGGCTGGCGTTTCTCGGCGTAGGAATACATTTTCCTCTGAGAGGCATTTCCGGTTTTTTCTTAGCTTGCAATCAACTATAGTATTATTATTTTTATTTGGTTGTTTTATTTGAAATCGAACACGCATGACGGTGTGGGTATTTTGATTTGCTTCAAAAAATTAGAGGTTGTATCCACATTCCCACAATGAACAAAAACACTTCTCTTAAAAATATTTTAGAAAAGAAATATCTTTTTTTTACGACATTTTTAAAGTGAAGCAAGGTGAAATGCTACATTTAGGCTGCTTGACTTTTTTATACCCAGTTCTGTCGGTTGTTATAAACAGGTAAAAACGAAAACGTTCACAGTATTTTTGCTTTTATATTGCCGCATGGAAAAAACAATTGGGGTGTGTTTATGTTTATACAGCCTAGAACTTGGTCTGCCTCGACGGGCGACGAGTCTCCCAGCTGTAGATGAGCAATTTAGCCAGTGCAGTACAACCGCTAGCCTGGGGTCTTTAACGTGCATCACGCAGTAGTGATAGACGACCGCAAGCCGGTACGATGCTCATCCAGATCGAAACGGGCAGGGGTGGGGATTGAACCCAGGATCCCTGGGTTCTGCAGCGCGAGCTTTCACTCCACGTGCTCCGAGCTGGTGTGCGCTAGCCCACTCGGCCACCGATCCTTTTTTTTTTTTTCTTTATTGCACGATTTCGACAGTTAACAAAGATTCACAATGCACGATACATTTCACTTGAACATGTACAATAATATATTGACGACATTAGTGAAGACGAAGATAAAACGTCGCCTGTAAGGTTTGGAGAGGCGGTGAGAATTGTTAAAATTCTCTGATCATCGACAGCTTCAAAAAGGCAGGCAACCACTCCAGTTCCAGACATACTTTCTCGTACACAGCTGCTATCAAGTTTACATTTTCAATGAAATAATACCGTACGGGACGGGCATCCAGATCCGCATGACGAACTGCCATCCTACATCTCCAAATAGCATGCAGGCGCAGTAAAAATACAAGGTCATATGGGAAAGGCGTCCCTTCCACAGACAAGAAACGTATTCCACGAGCCGTGAGCGGTAGGTCTTTTTTGAGAGTGCGTTGGAGCACGTCCCAGAACAGGATAGCATCCCAGCAGTCCAGGAACACGTGCGCCACGGTCTCCGGTTTCTTGCACAAAAAACAATCCTCGCCCCATGGTACAAACATGCCCTTATTTGCTAACCATGTCTTTACTGGCAGCGTGCTGGTATGTAGTTTAAAATAAAAGGTTTTCACAGATCCGGGAACTAGCATTCTTTTCACGCGGGAAAGCACATCACGGTCAGTACTGTCGCAGAACAAAGAGCGATACAATAGGACGGGAAACAGGCATTCCACAAGATCTCGCTTCAGACGCTTTCGTGTGACAGAGTTTAAGTCTCTCTTGAAAATCGCACACTAAGAAATTGGTATGCACAAACAACCTCTCTAAGGAAGCCCGTTACTTTGCCTTCACATGTGTCACACGTCGAAACAATGAACTCGGGTAGCTCTCTGAACAACCGTACTTGGATGACAGTTCTCAGAAATGGGTCAGCCTGGTCTCGCAAAAAGAAAAACCGCGAAACCATCTGTCGTATGAACAAATGCGACAAACTAAGTCCACCCGACTTCACGCGGCGAAAAAGGTTATCTCGTCTAGTTCTTTCCCACGTAGACTTCCATATGTACACGGCCATCACACGGTGCATGCGTTGCAAATGCACACGAGAGCAGTGCAGAACCTGTAACAGGTACCAAATCTTTGCAACAAAAAAATAAATTACACACCGTTGCCCGTGCGAAGATAGAAAATTCCTTGCCACCCCACTTCGCGGTTTTAAGACTCATCTCTGTTTTGTTACGCCAGAGCTCGTTGCTTTCACGGTAAAGGTGCGTTTATACTCCAACGTAACGTCGACGGGCGCGCGCGCCCGACCTCGTTGCGTTACGTTGCTGCGAAAGGAGCCAATGTTTGTTTGCAAACAAGCTCGCTATCACCCCCTATCGGCGGACCCCTGCGCGCTTCCGGTTTTCCTCTTCTTTTCCATTGGTGTCGCATCCTTTTGTTATATGTACTACTTTCTACAATGCACTAATCTTCTTACAAACATATTACAGAAACTTCTCTGAAGGAAACTCGTCTTACCGGATCACTGTGCGTTTCTGAAGAATAAATATATACACTACCGGAAGTCCACTGGGGCACAAAATACTGTGGCGCCCTCGAGGTATCAACTCCCGCCGAATGTGGTGAATACTCCGACGACAGTCGAACGTAACGTAACGTAGCGCGCCTCGGCGACCGTCGGCGAAGCTTTCGCCGAGGTAGGCCCTGCTCGAATCTCGGCGTCGGCCGGCGACTGTCGTTACCCAGAAGCCTTCACGCCAGCTCTCGTGTTGCTGTGCTGGCTGTGCTCCCGTCGTTGCCCCAGTCGGGCATCGGTCGGGCTGTGTTGTGTGTTCGTCTGCCTGCCGTTCGCGCTTGTGTTATGTAATGAAGCCGCTGGTCAGTGGATGTGCTTGTGTTGGCGCACAGTTTGCCGATAGTCAGTCCGTTTATTGCGTTCGCTCGATGGAGTGAGCCGGCGCGTCGACGTGGACCTGTTTCGGAGCCGTGAAAATGTGTAGGCCTAACGACACCGTGGACGCGCTTGAAGCTCTTCGACGGACATCGGCTTCCCATTTCGGTGTCATATCCGTGAGTTTTCGACGCAAAAGTGAAGTCATGAGGTTTTTTCACAGGACATATGTTAGAAGCTGGTCGCTCCGAACCATCATCTGTTTCTTTTTCGTTGGTGTTGGTCGACACGACAATCGGCTGACAGTTTTTTTTTTTTTTCTTTCGCTGACCACGTATGACTTTCGTCAGGAAATAAATGCCGTTCTACGCAAGTTATTTTCGTTATTTCCACGTTTTTGAGCGTACCACAGAGCGGAGAAATAAACAGCCGCGAACCGCAGCTGTTGACAGATTTAACTGCTTTCATCATCACCTCGCAGTGCAGCCGTGCAGCGCTGCAAGTTGCGAACGGAAGCGGAAATTCGCCACCAGCGAGACGAAACCACGCGGTCGCCATGGTGACGCGCATGCGCAATGTGAAGGAATTCGTTGGTACGTGTTGAACGACGTCGGACTATAAACACGGTTGACAATTCCTTTCGCAGCGCAGCGCGGCGTGGCGAAGTGGACGACGAACGTCGTTTCACGTCGTCGGACGTTCGGTTCGTCGACGTCGGAGTATAAACGTACCTTAATTGTTCAAAGGCACTCCCAAGTATACACCGGGCTCTGTAGACCACTGAATAGATTCAAACACACGCGGAGTCACGTCTCAGTGGCCGTGCCAGATCCCCAAGCATTTCGCCCAATTCACAGCACAGGCTGTTTGGGCGCAGTATGATCTCGTGAGTTGAACAGCCGCTGAGACGCTCTCTCTATCACTACAAAAAATCGCAACATCATCTGCGTACGCTAATATTTTAACATCACAAGCATTTAAAGAAAAACCACGTATGTTCCCACTCTTTATGACACTTAGGCAGTAGGGCTCAAGAAATATTGCGAACAACAACGGGGAAAGTGGGCACCCTTGCCGAACAGAGGATAACACAGAAATGCGTTTAGTTACTTGTTTGTTAATTACAAGACTAGTCGTGCAGTTACTAGAGGCCATCTTTACTCCATCAAAAATAATTTTACCCACGCCAACATGGTTTAGAATGCAAAAAAGAACATCGTGGGACACTCGATCAAAAGCTTTTTCAAGATCGACTTGCAACACAGCAACTTTCCGGAAATCAGCATCACATAGTTCCAACACACTACGCGTAACATGAATGTTACTCATAATCGTACGTCCCTTGATACCGCACGTTTGATGCTCTCCCACCACATCTCCAATCACCGATTGCATTCTTCTCGCAAGGATTTTCATTAGAATCTTATACTCCGTATTGGCTAGTGTAATGGGCCGGTAATTTGCTACATTACGGAGTTTAATAGTGTCTTCACTTTTGGGGATAAGGACTGTGTGGGTAAATAAAAAGGAAGGCGGAAAAACTTGGTTTTCATAACATTCGCGATACACTTGTAACAAAATGCAAGCTAAATCTTTTTTACACTTTTTATAAAAGGCAGCACCCAATCCATCAGGGCCCGGTGATTTTCCGCTTTGCAAATCATCAATGGCTCTTTCTACTTCGGACACGCCTATCGGCTGTTCTAACCATTCTTTTATTTCACTACCTATCTTTGGCAGAAGGGGCAAACAATTTCCTGTGAAACCTTCTTCTTCTGGGGCTTTGTGGCTCAGTAAGCTTTCGTAGAATTCAAGAAATGCTCGCTCAATTATGCTAGAGTCACGCGTCGTGGTACCCTGATAATCAATTTCAGTTATTTCGTTGGCGCGTGCGCATCTCTTTTCTGTGGCTAACGCTCGTTTTGTTGGTGCTTCACCCGCGAGAAACTTTTCTGCCCGGGCACGTATTATCGCACCTCTGTAGTGCTCAGTACCTATGAGCTGCAGCTTGCCTTTTATTTTATTGATGTCATCTAGAAATAATCCTGGGGATTTACACTCTTCTAGAACAAGCTCCTTTAAAGTTGAGCGCAGCTGCTTTTCCTCTTTTTCTTTCTCGTGCTTAAGAGTGGTTGATCTTTCTATGGCGTCCATTTTAACTGCTCGTTTAAGTTCTTCCCATTCTCCGGTCATCTCGCTCCTGCAGATGTTCCCTAAATTTTCAATCCTTGTATTTATCTTGTCGTTAAACACCTCGTCGTCGAGGAGCTTGTAGTTCATTTTCCAGTTGTGCCAATCAAATCAATGTCGGTCTTTTCTTTTTGATCCTAACCCGAAAGTCACGAGGCAGTGGTCGCTAAAGCACACCTGCTCGACACTATATATTGTTCACACAGCGGAACTAGCTCAACTGACACGTATGCTCTGTCTAGCCGTGCGTGGATGCTTCCTTGGAAATGTGTGAACTGCACGCCTTTCGTGCCCTTTCCGCAATGTGCCACGTCCTCCAAGTAATGATCATTTACCAGTTCATTCCAGACATCGCCACTGCTATCCCTCCGGCGACCATGAGGGGTCCTGTCTTCTGGAGCACATGTACCGTTAAAATCCTCCACCACCACAAGCAGTCGTTCGCACTTTAAATATTCCGCTATACTTTCAAAAAATTGACATCGTTCCGTCTCTACGGTCGGTGCGTAGATACAGATTATACGAAACTTTTGATCTGAAAAGCAAATATCACAATACACGACTCTCCCATCTTCACGCGAAGCAACATTCTCAACAATAATACCTAAAGAATTTTTCAAAAAGATGCATACACCACCCGACCTCCCAACCGCATGGCTTACGCATACATCATATCGCGACTCAAATTGGCGCACCATCTGCTCGATCTGCTCCTCGCTCTCAATCTTGGTTTCCTGGACCGCTATCACGTCGAGGTCGTTTTCCAAGAACAACCTTCTGAGCTGGCACTGCCTTCGCCTTGCAGACAGTCCTCTTACGTTCAGGGTAGCTATACGCAGCGCGACCTCGAGCTGTTTCATGGCCTCAAAAAAATTAGGAGCTTATGACCTTGCGCCAACTATCAGACACTTGCCAATCAGGGAGGTAGCGGGGAACCAGCTTACTGTAACAGCCGGTCTTCACGAGCCCTCGAAGGCGAGCGGCTGCGTGTAGTATAGCGTCCTTTTTTCCCGGCGAGCTTCCACTGATATTCCAGGCGTCGCAGTGCCTGCTCGCTGGCGGCAGCACTGCTTGCACCCAGGTCCTCTAGTCGCCGCTTCGAAGTGATCGCGTCCAGGGACATTCCCTCGCTGGGGCTGTTTTCCGGCGCCACTTCCTTTTCCTTGCACGTAGCCGTTTTCCCCGCTGCTGCCTCTACTGTAGCTGCATCCGAACCGGCTGAGTGTTCGAAATCCCCCGTGGTGTCCTGGAGCTTCGCGGTCCGCGTCTCGGCTGGCGCTGTGACCTCAAAAGGCTCCTTTTCTCCGTCAGGTTTCCCTTCGCATTCCTTGCTAGCGGTTACTGTTGCCTTCGAAGACGCCGACGCTACAGACGCTTGCGTCGAGGGCGCCGCCGCCTGTTCCGCCTCTTGTTCGTCCATCACAAGCTCATTCGTGTCTTCCTCGGCCTGGCGTCCTCCTGCGACACGAGCGTAGGATCGAACGCAGTCTTGGCGTTCGTGACCATATCCACGGCACTCACTACAGCGAGGCACCCTACAATCACGGCGAATCTGTCCAGACCGTTTGCACCGCAGGCACAGTGGTGCACGTCCTGGAACAACCACAAGTACAGGGCCTCCGGTGAACCGAAGCTGGTGAGGCAGGCTTTCCAGCGTCATGCCTTCCTTCAGTGACAGCCGTGCCACACGAGTCGACGACTCGACGCCGTCAAACCCGTCGATGTGCCATTTTTCTCGGGTTATCTCTCTCACCACGCCAAACTCCTCCAGTGCCCTTTTCAGGGCGTCGTTGGGCACGTCGAATGGCACCCAGTGAAGCTTGAGTCGGACCTCTCGTCGATCAGGGTCCATCGGCACACACCAACCTCCTTTCACCTTGAACTTGCCAGACATCATCAGTTTCTCCTTGGCAGCAGTCGACTTGAGGCGGACAATCCAAACGTGCCCCATCTGGAACACCCCCATACCGGTCACGTCGCTCAGGACGCCAAGTTTCCGCAAAGGTTCCCTGAAACCTTCAATGCGGTATGGCCGCACTCCGATGTCAGCGTGCAGAAATGCCGTGCATTTCGAAGAGTCATTCGCCGGTAGCGTCGGCAGAATAAACCGATAATCGGCAGGAAGATCCAAAGCCCTATCACCGCGTCCAAGCAGGGCGCTTGCTCAGCTCCAACGGAGCTCATGATTCCGCGTGCGCTTTCGACGACGTTCGAAATTGGAATGCGGCCACCGATCCCCCCCTTTGCCGCATGGCCTGTATTATACTTTGAACTGAACTGCTTTGGCATATTTCATGCCAGAAAATTAGAAAATGAGAAAAAAAAAAGCATCGCATGTTTGATGTTTTTGTGACATCCTACATTTTGCCTATTAAATACTATACTCATCTAGGCCTATTGGCGACGAGAGGTTTCGGTGGCGCCCTCTTTAGGTTCCTATTGTTGACGTCACGATCAAAGTTATTCGAAGCGAGCGACAAGTTCCATGGTGCGTAAAGAGTGCGGTGGAAGCCTAGACGTACCATCTCTCAATGAACAGCGTCAAAGTTGAGAGTTTGTCTTATTTCTGCCGATGAGAGCAGAAACAAATCCAACTCAAGACGTCATTGGCCAATCGGGGAACGACGATCGTAGCGACTGCTATCATTTTTGTTGCATTTATTTTCACAAAATAATTATGAATTTTTAAATTTCATCATAAAATAAATTTAGCCTTATTAGAACCCGCTTTATTTAAAATGCATTTTTCTATTCCCACCTTATTTTTTTATTGTTCCCAATAATATTAACTTTCTGCGGGAATAATCAGTTTCCCTTTTTTGTTGTAGTTTCTGCAGAAGGGCTTATACTACATGCATACATGCACCCTAATAGGCAAAAGGGTAGTTTCGCAAGTCGGCTTCACTACGAGGTTTTTTTGGTCTTAAAATGCTCAGGGCAGAAGGGGGCCGGACGTGTTCGGTAGGTGAAGGGGCGACTGAGTGAGTGAGCTAACGCATACATCTATTTTTATCGAAGTATCGCCCGCCTTCACCAGGTTATCCTGAAGCAAGAGAGGTAAGGGTGGGTAGGTGATTACGTCAAGACTCTATGAGGTGATGAGTAACGGACCTTCTTATGGAATTCACAAGTAAATCGAGGTTGGCTTTCTTGTGTTCTGCAGGGTGAGTCTTTGGGTTGCCCTCTCCACCACCATTTTTTTTTAAAAAATGGTGGTGGAGAGGGGAGAGGGGGGAGGGTTATGCGGACGGGCCCCCATTAGAAAAAAATGTCACCCCTCCGCCGTGCGGGCGTTAGTGGTAACGCATGTTTTATTATTATTATTATTATTATTATTATATTATTATTATTATTATTATTTTTATTATAGATGCGTGTTTTGAGTTTTTCTTTTACTGTAATTTGGTTTTAATCATTATGTTGTATTGGGTCTAGTGCGTTTTTATTTTATAGTTTATGGGTGTGCCAGCACCAAGCCCGGATGGCCGTTCCTGGGCACCAAATAAAACTGATTCCTGATTGATTATTATTATTATTTAGGTTAGGACACTCGACTCGGGGTACATATTGCTGTTTATATCAGTTTAACATATAACATCGTTTACCCCACATATTGTCTGGGTTATTGGGTTATCGTGTTCTTTTGTTTGGTTTTTCTCCCGAAGATTGCTCCGACTCAATCCTAACGGGGTACAAAATTATATCTACAACCGGCAGATTGTTGCTAGCATTCTAGCCCCGTAGCTGCTCCAGCTTTTTTCGAACTTACCCGTGTCCAGTTTTAACAATGACTGACGGCTTTGCCACAGTCTCCATAGGATGGCCGACATAAAAATAATTCAGAATGAACGTTTTTTGAAACACCTCAATACGGATGCTGAGGTCAAGTATTTTGCAAAAGGCTGATGGAGAGCAGTTTTTGCTTTGCATCGTTGAGCGAATATAAAAAAAAGACAGAAATTGGTACAGCACACCTAGGCACATGCGGTATGCTTCGAGTTGATCTTCGTTCATCTTAGACGGAGTGAATAAAATCCTGTCCATTTTCTGCTTTCAGATACCTAAAGAAGGTCTCCCAAATAGACCTTATCACGTATATTCTGACTTTCTTCTTGCAATCATTATTTACTTTCACAGCATGTTTCATGTTTGGCGGAGAGGAGAGAAAGGGAAAGGAACGTTTTCTTTCTCCCCTCGCAGGCGTTGCCTTCGCCTGTACTGCACGCAACAAGTGACACGGAACATAGACGCTAACCTTCCCCGTAAGGTAAAAATGTCAGAAAGTTCACGCTCCCAAATGAGTCTGCAGTTGTGTCCATTTTCACGGATGATATTTTTATGCTTCGGGCATTTAATCGAGAATTACCGTAGCGCTGACGGAAGTGAGTATCTGAAGCTGTCATATCTCCCGACTGAGTAACAACCTGACAAAATTTTAACGCACTTTGAGCCGCAACTCACCACACGCGAAGCGGGAGCAATGAGCTGGGAAGTCTCCGCTGTTTGGTTTTGTCTAAGAGGCAGTATCTAATTTCCTAAAAACATTTCAACCGAATGCGACTTCTGGTTTGTCTTCTTTTTTCTTTGCTTTTTTTTTTTCCGGCTCTGACCGTTTGAATTTTGTGTTATACGCCGACAGGAATCTCCGTAGAGTCGCGCGTAGTCCGCCGCCAGGGAGTCTCTCTTCAACGCCCTGTGCATATCACGCTTGGAAACTTCGGCACACATTTGAGCTCAACTGACTGGCCCAGCACGCAGATCTTTTCTCGAGGCGTGCGAACCCTTAGCGAAAACTAAGACGTTTGAAATATACCACATTCTAATTTGAGTATATTTGAAGTACAGCTCATAATTGTAAGTACACAAAAAATATACCGAAAATACACACTTCTTTTTTTTTTTACTTAGTTCTAAAATATATTTCTGAAAATAGTTTTAAAATGCCTTTATTTAAACTACATTTGAAGTCCTCTTCATGCGTTCTGAAATATGTAAATACTAAATTAGTAGGCACAAAATACCTTTTAATTAGATTTCTTAAAATATTAGTTTATTTCATGCAAAATATACTACAACCCTAAAAAAAGGCAGCGATCAAAAATATGTGCAGAATGCTCTTAAAATACCTAGAAATCGTAAATACTGTTCTGTTATACCCTAAGTACGTTTTGACTGCAATAATTTGGTAGTTTGACTTAAACTACCAAAGTATGAAAAGCTTGCCTATCAGAAATTCACTTCAAGCAGATGTGGAGTACATTGAACTGCCTAAATACAACATTTGATTAGTTTGTCAATTGAGTTGTGCAGCATCAAACTGATGAATCGGAGAAGTTTATGTTATTTTTTTTTTTTCTATCAAGAACACACCTGATGAGTTTCTTGCACACCAATCGCAAACGGGGTTCGGGAACTACAACCACAATACTTGCTGATGCTGGAAAGCTTCAGCAAGAGCAGTGAGCAGATATGTTTGGCGTGGAATTGTGTTAGCGCATGCGTTAGTTCACTGAATGTGTATACTCGCCATTGTATGTGATGTGAGTAGTGACTTTAATATAGTGACGTTAATGACCGTATTAAATAGTCAACTAGTAAAGAAAAGCAAAATTACTATTTTAAAGTGAAGAAACTAGCTTAACTCGCTTCATCCTGAGTGGTGCTATGCAGAGAAGCAATAACATTTCTTCTAGAAGCCGTTTTTGTGGATATTGTTTTAGCGACTGCGCCAAACGCCAAATTATTATTAGTTGTACCAATGCTTTTTAGTAAGAGATATCGTCCACGAACTTCAAAACACTGTTTCTCATTTGACAGACTCCCTAGGAGAAGATAGAATACTTAGAACCTTAATAAGTGCAGAGCTGGTCACCGGCCAAATGATTACCTTAAATATGTAGGCTATATAAGGTTCTAGAGCAGTCAACGGGACTGTGATTGAGGTGTCCAGTGCGTCGTGGTCTTTGTGTTTGTGTTAGTTTCTGATGTGTAGTTGTGGGATGTATTTAGTAGAGTCTTCAAATACTACACAAAAATGCATTTACTAACAAAAAAATAAAAAAAATTGTGTAGCCGCTTTTTAGGACACAAATGACATCTTGAGGGGAAGGAATTATATTTTTGGTATATCTAAAATATTTTCTGATGAATATTTATGATATATTTTGAATACATTACGTGCGTATTTCGAATGCGGACAAAATAATACAGAATGAATACAAAATGAATATTCATATTCAATATATTTCAAATTCGTTTCAAGTACGGCCTCTTTTTGCTAAGGGAAGCAATTCTGACCAAAGCACGTTTGTAATCTCATCGCAGTGAAGGGTCAAGGCCGACCTGGGCAGATCCACGTCGAGCTGCCTTTTTCACAGAGCGAAAACGTTCATTTCGATATATCCTCTTTATACGCCGACCATCGTAAGAAGACTCGGTCAAATCTATGAACGGCTGCCATTGATAAAACTGGACACACGCAACTTCGAATGTACAAAGCTCGAGCGGAGGACGGGAATGATAATGCAACACAAAGTCTGCCGGTTGCAGATCTCGTCACGGGATGAAAGATTGCATATGCTAAATGATATAAACAAAAATACGCAGTCTGACTCAAGTGTCCCCACTAAAATCTCCTCCCTCCCAATCTCGCCTCCCCCCCCCCCTTTTTTTCCAGAAAAAAAAAAGGAAACATGCGTAGCTTGTGGCCTTGGAAAAGCGGTGTTGTGAGCAGTGGCGTCACTAGGGTCAGCGGCACCCGGGGCGGTGGACCGCGGCACCCCCCCCCCCCCGCCCCCCGGCTTGTGGCCCTGCGCAACACCCCCCTCCCCCCCCCCCCTTATGTAACGCAACTGGTTGTGAGTGAAGACAATTTTGCCTGAAGCGGCCATGTGACACACTCTGCACCCTCACCCTTCTCCGTCGTCACTTTCCGTCGACCCTTCGCCTGCCAAACGCTTCCGACCCCTGGCCTTTGAAAGGCCTTGCAGCAGTAAGGCTCTTTCGAAGCTACCCTTTTACCAGTGTTGGCGGTAACGCGTTACAAGTAACGGCGTTACCGGTAACGCGTTACTTTTTTTGGTAACGTAGTAACGTACTCGTTACTCTTTCAAAGAAGTAACGGGTAACGTACTTACGTTACTTATTTTGAGTAACGTGTAACGAAATTACGTTACGTTACTTTACTTCCTAGAACTTAAAAAAAAAAATTAAATTTCGAAATTCAGCTGTTGCTGAAGTACAACAGCGGAGTGTGCTTCGGTTAACGGAGGAACTTGTTCGCAGCAACTATCTGTACATCGACACGTTGTGAATAAAATATATTCAAAGTTTCAATCTCGGCTGGTCTTAATTTCTGTGCTATTGAGGGAGGCCGGTTCTTTAGTTAAGTTCCGTGCCAACATGTTATAAATCAGCTTCATATATACTTCCGCGTTTTTTCTTGTAACTATTCGGGTGAAACCCTAAAAAAGAGAGGGTAATTAAGTTTCCGCATGCACTTATTTTAGCTATGGCGCTTACGCACATATCAAACGTCGAAACAGCAAATGTATTAGTTTGTGAATAAAAAGTAACGCAACAGTAACGTGCGTTACTTTTTAACGGTAACGGTAACGCGTTCCTTTTATTTTGAGGTAACGTAGGTCGGTAACGCGTTACTTTTATTTGCAAGTAACGAGCAACGTATTTAGTTACTTTTTTTCGGTAACGCCTACCACATATTGATTGGGATCATATGCAACCGCTGCGGGAGTGTCAGCAATCTCATTTGTTGGTTGACATAGCTTTTTCATGCAATATGACTCAAGTCGTTCGTAGTTCGACACGTGTTACTAATGCCAGTGAAAGCCTTCTTGACATGGTTTTTGTTTCCTCTAAGATTGCACGACAAGGTGCCCAGTGCGAAATAGTCGAAGGTATCTCTGATCACTCTTTAGTAGTATGCACTCTAACGTTGGCTTGTCAGTTATCAACTACTAGCGACATTAAGCGGTACCGTGACTTTAACAATGCGGATGATGTCGATATTTTAGACACTCTGCAGGAAAGTTATTCGCTTTTTTACAATATGTATGATCCTATTACAAGTACTACCAATGAATTGTGGTTACGGTTTAGGAGTATAGTTCAGCACTGCATTCAGAAGTTTGTTCCATTGCGTATTAGGAGAGTGAAAAAGTTTAACCCATGGATTACACGTGACATTCTACATTTGAAGCGTAAAATACGGCGAGTCCGTAAATTTGGTAACGGGAATAACATTTCGTCTTTACCGTTTTTGCGCAGACAGTTGAGGTCTTCTGTTAAAAATGCTAAACACCGTTTTTTTAACATCACCTTGCATAACTATCTGCTTAGTGATCCCCGAAAGTTTTGGAGGTTTTTGAAACGAAAGAAATGTTCTTTCTTGGACATGAAACTGTGCAATATTCTAACAAATAACAAGCAGTTAATTTCAAATGCTTTCAACGAGTACTTCACGTCTATATTTACTGTGGAAACTGGAATAGTTCCAAGTTATGAGAGTTCTAGAATAGTGATTCCGGACATCAGCATTACTGAAGAGGGAGTTTTTGCGGCCCTCCTTAACCTTGACGTTAGGAAGAGCCACGGTCCCGACGACATTCCGAATGTTTTTTTGTTTAGATACGCTGAATGGTCGGCAAAGTTTTTGCATTTGATTTATTGCCATAGTCTCAATACGGGAGACGTGCCTGATGAATGGAAAAAGGCTAGGGTGATACCAATATTTAAATCGGGTGACAGTCAATGCGTCGAAAACTACAGACCTGTTTCACTTTTGTGTACGGCCAGTAAAGTTCTTGAACACTTCGTATTCAAACATCTTATAACATTTTTTGAGGACGGTCTGTTTTTTCAGGACGAACAGCATGGATTCAGACGGGGTTTTTCCACTGTAACACAACTTGTTCATACGATACACGAACTTGCGGTTGTCGTTGATATCGGCGGACAGACAGATGTTATCTTTTTAGATTTTGCGAAAGCATTCGATCGCGTCTCCCATGACAAACTACTGCATAAGTTACGCTTCATCATCAGTAACGAGAACATTATACGATGGCTCGATTCCTATCTTACTAACCGTGCGCAGTGTGTTAGTGTTGACTCTGTTTTTTCCCCCGAGTCACCCGTTTTCTCGGGCGTGCCCCAGGGCTCGGTCCTTGGGCCGCTTTTGTTTTTAATTTTTATTAACGATTTAAAGATACACCACCCCAATGTACAAAGTCGATTTTTTGCTGACGATTGTGTTTTATTTGCTAAGGTAAACAACCCGTCTGATCAAGAAGAATTAAATTATTGTCTATCTTTGGTTCATGCATGGTGCATAAAATGGAATATGGTTCTGAACTGTAAAAAGTGCGTTCAAATGACCGTGACGCGGAAGAACAACCCTTTGCCTTTTACATATTCTATCAATGAAGTACCGCTCGAGACTGTTAACCAATATCAATACCTCGGAGTTTTAATTACCTCTGATTTGTCATGGAGTGCACATATTCAGTTTATAGCTCGTAAAGCAATGCGGAAGCTCTGGTTTTTGAAACGAAATATTAACCTCTGTTCACCTGAAACTAAACTGACTGCTTATAAGACCATCATAAGACCAATGCTAGAATATGCATGTATTGTATGGGACCCTCATACAAAGGTGTCAATTGATATGTTAGAGACTGTGCAAAAAAAAGCACTGCGGTTTGTGTACAACCGTTATGGTTTTATGTCATCCGTTTCAGATTTGTATCCAAGATCGGGATTGAGTGATTTAGCAACCCGGAGAAAAACAGATCGGCTGAAGTTTCTTTATAATATGATACAAGGTAATTTGCGACTGCGTCTCTGTGATTACACTTCATTTAACGAAACAAGGCCCACGAGAGGCAAACACCAATTAACACTTGTCGAACCATTGTGTCGAACCACGTTATTTAAAGCATCCTTTTTTCCTAGAACCACGTGTGAGTGGAATAAGCTTCCTGAAAGTGTTGTAAATTTGAGATCAATAGATACTTTTAGTGAAGCCCTACTCTCGCACTTTGTTGAGTAGTGGCTCTGTCTGTTTGTTTGTACTGCTTCCGCTTGTTCTTGAATATTGTTTTTGTACACCTCCTGCCTGGGCGTTCTACAGAATGCTGGCAGTATCACCAAATAAATAAATAAATAAAAATAAATAAAACACTGCCTTTTACCGAGTCAGGAACATGCGTCTGTGTTTCAACACCACTATAGAAAATACAACAAAAAAGGGGGACGTTGGATTATGCCCACAGAATGTTTACATTATTGAAAACATTTGAAAGAAATAACGAAGCAATTTTTTAAAAATAAATTTGTAATTAAAGGGGTCATGAAACGATTTTCCTACTTCTTCCTCCTTAGCTTTAATCCTCAACTCAAATGCGAATTGTGAAATCACGTCGCCGTGACATTCTCTGGCACAGGTGCGATGACTCCTAGCTTCCACCGTGCTTTTTATGCACACCATAGAACTTGTCATTCCCCAGTGACGATAAGTTCCGTCAGGGCACTCATTGGCCACGAACGCGAATCCGATTATTCGTCGACGGATTTATTGTTGACGAGCGCATACGTCCGAGTGACGCAGTTCTCGTGTCCAATGCGTGAGCTGGGCTCGGCTGACGTCAGTTTGGCACCGCTGACGCGCTTTGGGAACCGCGGATGTATCATAGTGAAAAGGCGGAGAGCTTTCGAAAGAAAGAAGGTACAAAATAGTCCGCTATATTTTCAAATGTTCGTACCGAAAAGCTGTCTGTTGACTTTCTACCCTCTTTCTTTTGGCCAACCAAACGAAATGCGATTAGTAAAGTCCCAATTTAAAATCATTTATCCCAGCCTAAAATTCGTTTCACGGCCTCTTTAAGCGGGTTCAAATTATGGCTAATTTGTTTTCTTACGAAATTAAAAAAAAAAAATCCGTATAAACTTTTTCGCGAGAATAAATTAAACTAAATTGGTACCAGTCGATAGGACATGCATAGAGGCATAGTATTTAATAAGCAAGATGTATTATGCATTCTAAAATACGAGGCTCCAAATATGTCACCAGAACGTCAAAGGTGCGGTGTTTGACTTTCTGTTTTCTGGCATCAAATATGCCACACCAGTTTAATTTAAAGGAAACAAACACAACAGAACTGGGTACAAAAATTAAACAGCCTAAATGTAGCATTTCACTTTGCTTCACAGCAACATTTTTGTGGAGGAAGATCATTTTTCTACAAAATTTTAGAGCGGTTATGTTCATGGCGGAAATGGTTCTATAATACGAGGTGCGTTCATAAAGTTCGTATTATTGCCACGAAGGAATAGAGATTCAGCAATCAAACTCGAGTAGAAGTTGAGACTTTCTCTACATGTTCGCCACCAAAAGTTACCCACTTTTTCCAGCGATGCACCACATGCCGGAGGCCATTGTCATAGAACTCCTCCTTTTGAGTGTTCAGGAATCGCTCCAATTCAACAATCACTTGGTCGCCGTCCTTGAAATGCTTTCGTCTTATTTGGCCACACTGGAAGCGTCTGCGCCATTTAACCGAAGTGTCATAAACTTGGGCGTTGTCCCCGAACAACGCTCCCAGATTGGAATGAATATCCTTGGCATTGCTTCCCTTCAAATAAAAAAAAAAAAAAAAAAAAAACGAAAAAAAAAAACCCGGATTGCTGCATGTGCTTGGCACCGACGTGCGGTGCCATTTTTGTTTTTACGCCCAAGCGGCGTTCCGACTTCCGAGCTACTATCGACTTTTTTAATGTTTACAAAATCACAGTCCCGCGTGCGGTCTTCAAAGCTCCGCACGTGCGTGTTCGTCGCTTCGGAAAGCGAGGAAAGCACGCGCCATACGCACGAACAGTCAAGATCAGTGGCGCACCCACGGGGGGGGGTTTGGGGGGTCATAACCCCCCCCCCCCCCCCCAGAGCTCCATGAGAAAAATGTTTTTTTGTGTGTGCATATTTTGACGATTTTTTTTAATGTGATGTCCGCAACGAGGACCTTTAAGGGTAAATAAATTCATCGCCCCCTCCCATCCTCCTTCCCCCCTCGTCGCTGCACTGGTGATGTGCACGGCACGAGCGAGTCATTTCATTAATATACAATCTTACATTGACAGATGACACACTATTACCAAAATTATCTATGTGGTACGTGAAAAGTGCCCATCTGATGCGCCAATCTAGGCGTCACAACCTTGCGCCCCTCGATACACTGTCCGAGCAAAATGCAAAAACCACCGATGATCGTATTCACGCTAACAGTGTCGCGGTCTGTACAGTCCCCCGCAGTGGCGCACCCACGGGAGGGTGGTGGGGGGGGGGGGGGGGGGGGGGGAAGGTTGAGGGTTCTAATCCCCCCCCCCCCAGAGTTCTGTAGCGGTCAATCGGAACCCCTTCACCCCCGTTGCATTGACGATGATGCAAACGGCGTGACAGAGTTAGTACGAAGGAGTCAGTTCCGGATTTTTTTTTTATCGTAAGTACATTAACAAATTACACTATTTTCGCAATTACTTACGCGGTAAAACGGGCTCATCTCAGGCCCCAACCTAGGTGTTAAAGTTTTGCGTCCCTCGACACGCTGTTTGAGCAAAATGAAATACCGCCGGTGTCGCGGTGTGTACATTCGTATATTTCATTTCCCTCGAATTTCTCTATCTACTGTAGGAGATATAAAATCATTATTAATTCTATGTTCAGACATGTTTCTCATTTGAAGAAATAAACTCCCCCAAAAGACGAAGCGGGACGATGGGCTCCAGCAGTTAACCGCTGTGTCGTTTTTGAATCGCATTCTGCCCCCAACTGGTAGAGAAAAAGCCTCCACACTTTAGGTTATTCTAACGCTTTCTCATTTTTGTGCAGCGCGGGTAGATATTGGATAAAAAAAGCTGAGATATGCGTTACACACAATATTTGTTTCCAAAAAGGTTTTTCAGAAGGATTCTATATGAATTGATTGCATGGACTGCGTGCGTCATCACATTTCGAACCATCTAGGATCGAGTTATACATTTACTGCGTATTTTTGCAGGAAATGTTCTTGAAGGTGATAAGTTCAGTTCAGCGCGCTTCGCGCTTGTGGCCTTCGCCGACTTACGCTAGTCTTCGTGGGGGTCATGTCTTTTCTACGGCGGGCCTGCTTTGTGAGGGGTTTGAAGGATTTGGATTTCGGAGATAGGCTGGTCCCCGGCGCCTCCTCTCCCAACCTATTGTGACTGCCGAGGAGCCGCGGCTGGGTGCCGTCGAGACGGCGGACCGGAGCACTAGCGAAACTACGAAGGTTCGAAGTAGTTGTCGTGAACGGACTTGGCGTGGCGCCGAGTAGGCTCTGGCCGGTTGTACTACCGAGGATACGGGAGTGTCACAGTTATGAAGGTCGTTGATGTAGACAGTGTTTGGCCCCTTGCAACAATGGGCCTGATGACGAACACGTTGCGAAGTGAAGTTCAGTAGGGTGGTATTAAACTTTAACTTAGATAGATTTATTTAACATACGCGTAGTACATTGACAGTGTTGGGCGCGACCAGACGTCGCCGCCCGGCACTTTCCGTCCTCCAAAACCAAACAGGATCCCAGATTCCCACGCTATTTTCTTTCTGGCAGATGGTCGGTCATAAAAGCATACGAGCAGAGCAACACGTTCTCTTAAACGGACAACCAAAATAAAACACAAAAGACCCCACGCTCTCCTCGACGGACATCTCAAGAAAGTGCCGTGGAGATGGGCGCTCCCACAAACCCGGCCCGCTCACACAATGAACCCAAAGCCGATATGTTTGGTACGGTTTACAACTCGAGACCACACCCGGCAGCCTCCCATGCATCCCGTGCTTCCCAATTAGGCAGACGCCCGCTCGAAGCGCCCCTGAGAGCGACATTGTCATGACTCGTGACACTCCCTCCACTCCGGTACTCCCCCGCCGCCTGGGGCGATCCTTCCGACGATACAGCTCCGCTTCAACACAAACCGACAAAAAAAAAATTTAAAAAAAAGAATAATATGTCTTCACTTTGTGTCCTTTGCAATTGGCCATTGGACGGGGGTCACCCTGTAGGCTGTGGCTCAGCTGGGTGTTTTAAAATGATTTGTTGGCCATCCCCAGAGAGGGAGGAGGCGTAAAGTTTTTCTTCCGTGTTCTCTTTACGTTTCTCTCTCTCTCTTTCTCTTGCTGTGCATTTTCTTACTCTTTCTCTTTTCTGTCTCGTTCTTTATCTTTCTATTTATTTGTTCCTTTCCGCCAGGCCGTCATTTCATGCACTTCACAGAAGCGATTGAATTCGGCGCGCCACCCCCTCACATCAGGAGTGACATCCGGGCTTCGAGCTACACAACAAACTGCCGATTTTTATCTTTCTTAGAGCATCTACTCTACTGGTACTGCTCATTGTTCACCCATTCCACAGTGCAAGTCTAACAACTAATTGCTAAGACCGATCGGTGTGTGAATTCAAAAGTCCGCGATGACCTATATCACCAAGGCCGCCTCATTGAAGCGCCAGCCAAATTCAGTGCTTACCTACTACTTCCCTTAAAAAAAATCACGATTTGGAGCCAACGGATGCATCACCATCAGAATATATGACTCCCAGCGCGTAAAAGTGGATCATTCAACAGACGCCCTCATCCTTACCATCTGACCGATCCGTCTCTGCCCAGCATCTTCCAGTTTCTGCAGCGACTTACCCAAATGACTTGGGCATCTACGTTGGAAAGTCACTGTCAGTAAGTGTGACTAGATTTTTTTTTCGCGAATCTTTGTCACTCTGTTGTTTATATACATAATGTCCAGAATTGTATGCTGCATCTAACTAATAAAATGACCTGAAAGTTAAAACCAGCAACGTTAAGTTTGGGATTGATTTATTTTAGCTTTTAGTGAATTTTAGAAATGACCCCTCTTTTTGGATGTCTTTCTTGCTTGGTTTTTCTTTCTTGTTCAAGTTATGTCAGAGTTTTTACGTTTCTAATTTTTAAGAAAACGTGAGCGCACGAGTTAAAGAGAAGTCGCAATATGTTTCATCGCAACGAGCATCGTTTTTTTTTCGATTTTGGGTATTTTATTATTCCTTCGCGAGTTGACTAACAAAAGCAAAACCGTAATCGTTTTATGACTCTTCCTTGAGACTATTTAAGCGAATATGATTTGCATATTTTACTTAACTGGATTGTCAGAACCTATTATTTCTTAGATTTACATGTATTTACTCAAACTAGTGCTGAGAGCCACTCTATTACGTTTCTTAAAATTGGCACACTAAACAAAACTACGAGCCGCAATAATCACGTTACACGAAGAGAAAATGAAAATTAATGCTATTTTTTGGATTGACGTTCAATTATGTTTCGTGTCAAGTAATCAAATAATCTAATGAGAACATTTCGAGTGGAAGTGGTTGTAGTCATGAATGTTTTCATAATTTTCGTAACTCGAAAATAATAATGGATTTAGGACAGGATGCCACGGGTTCGGCCACGTTTTTTCCTCCCGTTGTCCCGTTACTGGTTCCTATGCGTTACTGCTGTTGTTCGGATGGCTTGCACACAGGTCGGGCCTTATTTGCATGACAGGTAACCTCGTTCCACTGGTGTAATGTTGAGCAACAAAGTTTTGCAGACGAGACATTCTCAGTCACGGTAACGCTGACTTGTGAAAGAAGTGTGAAGCGAGAAAAAAAGCACTTGAAATATGTGCATTTGTACTGAATCTTCGTAGACATGAAGCGAACAATAGGGACACTAACCAAAAGTTTAATTTTTGGTCATAGTCCCTATTTTTCGTTTCATATGTCTATTCCAAACCAGGCAGAGGGCTGCCGGACGTTTACCTTCAAATGTTCATAAAAAATTAAGACTTCATTTTTTGTTTTCATATTTGAAAATTAGATAGAGCAACAATATTTTGTATAGAGCTGGATCGCTATGTCCAAGTATCAGAAAAGCCATTTTCCCAAAAATTACTTCGCCCCAACTTTTTACCATTTAAAGACCAGCCTGATTATAAGCGGGTGCGATGTAGGAAAAATTCAAAAAGGTTACTGCTCTTCCCTCTCTGAATAAAAAAAAAAAACCGGACATAAAAAAGGGTTAAATTACCCCCCCCCCCCCCCCCCCCCCCACCCCCCCGGCCAGCCCTCTCTCTCCATACGCACGAACGCTCAAAATGGCACCGGCCACAAGCTCGTTTTTGGAGGAAAGTAGAGGGAGGCGCGCTCATGTTGATGCCTGTTTTGTTCCGTTTTTTTTAAATTTTTTTTGTGCCGATAATACGAACTTTATGAACGCCCCTCGTATATTATTTATGAGGCAAATCAACATGCCCACCCTGACACGCGTGTACGATTACAAATGAAACCAATCTATTATTATAAAACCGCGAAAAAAGAAAGAAAATGTATAATCAAATAAGAAAATCTAAAACCGCTAAAAAATGTATCTGACTGGTACAGGTAACTTGTATTTCGATCGCGCGGTGGATTCAAGCAAAACCTGCGCATTGCTCGCCACAGGTTTCGCCATCACAGTTCCACAGCCTCGCCTAACGTTGGCCTCGCCCAACTCGAACGACGGCAAATATATAGATGTCTGGCAACACTAGAGTACGGCGTGCACCTATTTCGTAGCTTTCCCGAGAGAGGGCGCCACAATCCCAGCTGCTCGCCAGAGAGCTTGTAATGCAGAGTGTGCCCAACTGCTCAAGCGGGGTCACGTGGTTTGTGAGCGACGTTCGCAGTCCGAGCTGCGAAGAGGTGACGAACCGGACGAACGCGTTGATCGTGTCTGCCTGCTTTCCTCCTCGCCACGCTAAAACGTAGCGCATGCCCACTTGCGACCAATCGCCGCGGAGGCATCCGCCATTAAATTGCAAACGCTCCCCATGGTTTCAGTTCGACCCTCTCTACAATCTAGGCTCTCTACTGCTCGCTCATGTTTGTTTTTTGGTGTGCGCGGCGGAGCTGGCGAAGCTGGGAAGGTAACGAAGGTTACATTCCTCCGGCGCCATCTTTGCGTGTTGCCTTGGTTTGGTGAGCGTGTGTGCCTGGTCGTGTGCTCTCGTGCGCGGACGCGTCTCGGCGGTGTGTCGGGCACGAGTGTCGTGGACGGCGGCGTCGCCATGAGCATGATCAAGCGCGTGATGGTGAACCGGCGGCCGGCGGCGTCGCGGGTGCCCGAGCGTCGGCTGTGCAACTACATGCACCGGGTGTGCCTGCAGGGACGCGTCGAGGGCTACGAGTACTGCACGCGGCACATCCTGGAGGACAAGACTGCGCCGTTTCGCCAGTGCGCGTACACGCACGCCCAAAGCGGACGGCGCTGCGCGTACGCGGCCCCGAAGACGGACAAGCGCGAGTCCCTGTGCCAGTTCCACGCGCGCAAGGCGCTGCAGCACCGGCGCTCGTCCAGCAAAAAGCAGCACCTGGTCGAGACGCCGCAGAAAGTGATCGAGGCGCTGGAGCACTACTGCCGGGACCCCCAGCACTCGGTTGATCAGTCGGACACGGCGCGCAACACGGTCAAGTTCTACGACGTGGAGAGCGACGACGACACGCTCGCCGACGACCGCCAATTCGCGGGCGACAGCGATGCGGACAGCGTGGACAACGAAGCCGAGGACCCGCTGCGTCACGCCGGCGCCTTCACGGTCGAAGAGGCGGCCAGCATCACGCGCGACAAGCTGGTGCGTCTCCAATCGCTCTACCTAGGCCAGTTCCGGAGGCTGCGCCACGTGCTGGCGGACAGGCGGCGGGAGTACATGCGCGAGCGCGGTGGGCCCGGCCGGGACCTGGCGTCGCCGCAGGACGAGGCCCAGTACCGCCGCTACAGGGCCTACTACCGCTACCACCGCTGCCACGGCGCCGAAGCCGTGCTGCGGAGCCGCCTGAAGGCCAGGCAGCGGGCCGACGGGCCGCCGAGCCGCAAGCTGTGCGCGCACCCGGCCTGCGCCCGTGCAGCGCTGCCGCTGGCCAAGCTGTGCCGCCAGCACATCCTGCACGACCGCCGGCAGCAGCTGTACGAGAGCTGCCCGGACTGCTCGGCCGCCTTCCTGCGCGTGCGAGGTCCTGGGGACAGCTGCCTGCTGCACACGGCGCCCATGCCCGCGCTGCCCGCCTTCTCCGAGCCCCTGCCGGACCTGCCGGACATGGACCAGTTCCAGTCCATGGACGACATCGCGGCGCTGGGGCTGGACGTGGTCCAGCCGGGTTCTCTGTTCGGCCTCAACCAGTTCGGCGACCCCGGAGAGTCGACCGACTCGGCGCTGTCCGACGACGGAGGCCCTATCCTGGCGCTACCCACCGACATCCTCGCGGACGTGGTCAAGTGACGGCCACCCTCGCGCATCGACGAGCAGGACCACAGCCCCGCGAGAAACGATGGCCTGCGGTGGCTCTGCTCCGCCGGGGATCTTCAGGCGTGGCGTATGGCTAGCATCTCAGTTCACGCCTGCATGGAGGAGCTGGACAGTGTTGCGCGCCACTAGTCCCGACAACGTTGCGCACTGTGCGTGAATCTCCGTGGCTTCTGATGGGATTCCTGCTCGAGATTAGCCCTCATTGCTCGAGCACGCCCGCACGTGCTGCTTTCGGAGCCAGTAGAGCCTCGACAGGATGGCAGCCTCACACTCTCCCTCTGCGGCACCAATTCCTCTCGGTGAAAGTGCACAATTGCAGAACGATGCCAATTTTTCGCCAGGATCGTCTCATTATGCGGACTGTTGTGAAGACTGCGTAAAATTAAGGCCAATAAAGGTCATCTCAATCGACAAAGTGTGCATACAGCAGGTCACGATTGCTCGCTACGGCCTCTGTCGGGGCCGTGGCAGGAGTGATAGGAATTGCTAAGTACACGCATACAATACTTCCTCACAGTGGCGTCACTAGGGTCAGCGGCACTCGGCGCAGTGGCCCGCCACCCCGTGCATTTCAGAAATGCACGTTTCATCGTCTCGCTCTCGAATTTGGGTGGTGGAACTCTGGGAAAGGGGGGGGGGGGGGGGGGGAGTGGAGTGGGAATGAGATTTTTCAGCCCCCTTCCTCATATTGCTTACATGAAACGTCTGGGGTGACAAACGTCCCCCCTGCCCTCCCTGTTCCGGAGTCCCTTTGCTCTTACTTTGCCAATGTGTTTGTTTATTCAAATTTAGCCTTATATGTCTTAGTTCTTGGCACTCGCTGCTCTGTACATGGTTTCACCATAACTTGGCAAGTGCTACAGCCCTCTGGAGTCAATCGGAGTGATAGATGCAAAGCATGTGACTGGCCTCACCGAAGTCGCGAGAGCGTAGCAGCTGGAGAAGGAGGAACTCTCCTCTTGTGTGTCCCAGACATTGCTTCTGAACCCCCTCAGAGTCGCTCGAGATTCGCACAAAGTGTGAATTTTGAGTGACTCCCACCTGCTGAACTAGTGATATATCTGTAGGTGTGAAGCGCATTGGCCCGGCCAATGCGCTTTACCTGATCCGAATCCCGCCTCTGCGCAGTGTGGTCTGGGTTCAGCGTCAACAGTAAAAAGCTCCCCCGAACTCTTTTTATTACCTTTAGGTTACAAAAACTGATTTCCCTCGCATTCTTCCCTCCCACACTTTCCTTTCCAATAAAGTAGTCTGCTCAGCCCCATCAGTAGTGTGTTGGTATCTATCTACATTCCAGCTTTTGGGTTTGGTTTACCCATTTTGTGTTTAAACTTTTCATATAAAAAAACTCATGGTTCACATAAGTTAACCTTCATAAAATTTCCATTAACTAATGGCTACTCTGCTGTCAAAAGTCGACCAGCCCCCCGTCCCCTGTCCTCCCTCATTTGGTGTGTTCCCATTCACTCGCAGTTCTAATCTGCCCACGCTGTTCCTAATTCCGATTGCCTCTGACGTCATTCACACTCCATTACCAAAAGATTGTCGTGAGACCATCGTCCATATACCCCTAACCTCTTCGTGCATATTACATTTCTACGGTGCACTTAATACTTTAATAGCTGAATTTCTATAATTATATTTTTGAAATTAACCGAATGAAATGTTTATTTCCAAAAAAATTAGCTGAATTTCTATAATATTTTTTAAAATGAAATGTTTATTTCCAGAGAATTAGCTGAATTCCTATAATTATATTTTTGAAATGAAACAAATGAAATGTTTATTTCCAGAAAATTACTCCGGTGAGCCTCCAGACTGAAGTAACTTGACTGGGTAAGGGCCCTAAGGCTAAACAAGTACGACAATTTGGCAGAAATATGAAGACAAAAGAGTAGGAAATAGAAAAAAAACATTCGCAACATTCGTTGTACAATAATTAGAGATTTCTGCCTACCACCTTAGGTGTGCACCTAAAAAACAGTAAAGTGCAACAAAGTGGAAAAGGGAACACCATGTACAAAATGAAAACAAACCTACAACGCACCATACGCAAAACGTCCGTTTAAATAAAACATACAGCTCAGCTTTGGCCAAGGAATATGTACGTTTTTTTTCTAGATATCTAGCAGTGACAGCGACGTATGATACAGTGAGTGCAGGGCACTGTTCGTGCGGAAATAGGGAGCACACCATACTCCAGAGTGGCGTGTTTTGATCGAGATTTCTTTTTTATTAAGCTTTAATGAGCACCAGGGAAACTCAATGAATTCGCCTCTTGGGAAGCGGAATGCGTAAGACAATACTCGTACATACTTGTAATGGTAAGAATTCTGAATTTTTCGAAAAGTGGCTGAGCGTGACACAGCTTCTGTACATAGACAATAATACGCAGCATCCATCTTTAAAGTAAGACTCGTTTGAATTCGAAGTTGTCGTACCGCACACAAGTTTACACTAATTTATGTGAGGCTGGAAAGGTGCACGGTAAATAGGGGTTTAATTTGTACAGGTAACGTCGAACGGCATCTAACTGCGCCTACAACTCTAAATAACTTGCTGACCAAATTATTGGTATGGTGATCCCACGACATATGTTCGGAGAAAGTTATACCCAGTGTTTTGTGCTCCCTATGCCAGTTCTTTTTTAGTATCTAAAATAAGACATTTAGTAAAAAAGGCATACATGTACTTAGTGATCGAATTATGACTGCTTTGGGCAACGTAATGAAACGGAGACACGGTTTATTATGCTGTTTAGTATTCACCTGCGCCCTCAATCTTCTTGTTGCTTTGGTTCTGTTTACGTTCATTTTAAGGCCGTTTACCAACGTCGACGAGTATATTATTTCCCTTAGTATTTTTAGGTTGCAGCGTCCATGCCCGAAACGAAAACGCTCGCGTCATCAGCATACATATCACAAACTGCACGAGTGTCTACCAACCGAAATATTTGTTCTACATGGTCTATTTCAATGTCCTCTACTTTGGGGGTTCCCTTTCCTCGATGTTAAACACCATTACTCCACAGCTGTCGCTACTAAAATCAAGTCATTCTCTGCCTCTTCACATATCCCGGTTATCTGCTAGGAGCGCTATATCGACCGCATACATCAGTGCTGGTATTAATAGGATATATTACTTTTCTCTCCCTTCCATAAAACTCGCATCAAAACCTACCCATTGCAGATGACTCTTTTTGTAAAAAAAGCTGGTTGTAAAAGAAAATGAGTTTCGTTTGACAGCGAGCTCTTCTTACAAAAAAAAAAAAAAAAAAAAAAAAAGAGGCATCTGCATAGGGTCGTGCGTGGTTCCCATACTGTGTAACATATTTTTAGCAACAATAGAATGCACGCTTGAAAAGACTTAGTAATATTCATGTTTTTTAAAGTCTTTAGATACGTAGGTGATTTTTATTTTATTTTTTTTTATTTAACGATCGTAAGGTTTTTAGACGCCATCGAAAGGATTAGCTTTCACCCATGAAACTGCTTAAAGGGGGGGGGTGCAACGATTTCCGGACTTCGTTCGAAAATTTGTGGAAGTTGCCCTCTGACACTTCTGAAGTAAAGAAGAGAAAACCGATTTCGCCTGCGTGTCCTAGTTGTTGCGTAAAAAAAAATATAAATATTGGCATTTCGGGCACCCCTCAACTCACTCCCAGTCTTCAGGGTCACACTCGGTCGCACTCCCAGTGACGTCATTCGGAGTGCCGTGTAGTTTCCATAGAGATCATATGTAGTTTCCCGTGTGCTATCTCGGAGGACGCTTCCTCTCCCTCTCTCTGCTGACATTAGCGGCCGTTATGCTGCAGCTTAGAGCCGAGCGAGGTCACGTAATCTTTTCGCCGTAGTTCCTTCGGATGCCACTTGGGGCTGCAGGTGGGCAAAAAAGCTCGACTTTTGCTTTGCGATTGTGCAGCGGAATGGCGACATTTTTAATGAAGGAGGTGTTTTCTCTTTCCTCCGGGACACGATAAACAACTTAAAAATGACAAGATGCAAATTCTTTTAATCATAAAATCATCGCGCCGCCCCTTTAAGCAGGGTAGTCTACGGTTTTTCTATTAAATGTTTAATGTTCTAAAAGGATATGGTCCCAAAAGGAACTCCAGCCTTTTGATTAGGTAACTCAAAAGGAAACGCCACGCTATGCCTCGAGTCGGCTCTCAGAAACGGTCGTGACAGATGTGGTAGAAGGCATCCTTCAGAGAGCAAAATGACATACCAATGCGGCAAGGACGCTAACGGTACTCAGCAAAATTAGGCGGCCCGAGGTGGTACCGTTTGGAGTACCGCATTACCGGTGACAGCGGTAAGATGCGAGGCTGCACCTCAAAGCATGCCAGGTCGTACGCTGATTGCGCCAAGGCATACAAAATCGCCGTTACGCGTGGAAAGTCCTACGTAGGACAAACGGGAAGATGTGCGAATGACCGACTAAGGAAGCACAATTTAAAGACGGATGATGGCTGCCACCTGCCTGGACACTGCAGCAAGTGTGAGCCGCCTCTTTCTGAGACAACGACTCTGGGTAAAGGCAAGATCCAGAAAGCGCGCGAGTCATTGGAAGCGCACTTTATCAGAAAGAGGGGCACACAATCAGCGCACACAATACGCGAGTGGCACATCTATTGCACCGTATGATGCTGTGATCAAATTTTTGTAGGCGTTTTTGCCAATGAGAGATAAGGCGTGTACCTTCCGGCCAAGCGCATGCCTGGACGTAATAAAAATGACAGATCTTCTCTTTTTTTTTCATTCATTTTTCAACGGTGAGCTGCGCGCTCGTAAAGCCAGAAGACTGGGCCGCCAAGAGCCCACAATGCGTGAACACGACATTGCTGCCCAGCGACTTCGTGTTGACGTGTTTCACTTTTTTTTTTTTTTTTTTTTTTTTGGGGGGGGGGGGGGGGCGGGGTCTAATTTGCATTTTAGGTCCGTCCACAGAAAGATTTCCAATTCCATCCAGTCACAATAGGTGACATTCACTTGACGTCACTCGCTAGGTGCGCTGGCATCGGCCACCACGGTCGCCATCTTCGACGTCTAATTTTATCCCACGTAGGTGTCAGGTGCCGTCCGGCCGGACCTTTCAGCGTGGGTTAGCAGCATTTTATAACTTTAAAGGGTCTTTTCGACCGAAACTAGGGGTTATTCTTATACATTGGTGCTTTTGAAGCGCCGTAGGAATATTTTTTGTGCGTGTTTTAGTTCGTTTTTGTCGCAATCGGACTTTTCCGCCGCGGCCGCGTTGCTCCCTCGGCTCCATGCAGAGCTCGTGTCGCGCGCCGTGCCCATGGCGGTAGCTCTTTTGCAAAAACTGATTTTCTACTTTGGGGCTTTTGCAGCACGATGGGATTACTCTTTGTTTTGTTTTGCTAGTTTCCTTGTTGTTTTTTGTCAGGATTTTCTGCACTCCGGCCGTGTAACCGCGTTGCTCCATCGCCTCCGCGTCGTACGCCGTGCCTTCGGTGTTCGTTCTGTGCAGAAACATACCGTGCGGCTCACCGAGTGCGCAGCTGATGAAAAATGCGTCGCATTTTTTATTAGCCCGAACGATTAAAAAACCGCATGCAAGCGATTTGGCGAGCGACGAGACAAGCGATGGCGACCCGCTTCGCTGTCGCTCGGTCACTCGCGCGACGAGGCAAATCGCATCAAAACGACGGAAGCAAACGACCGAGGCGATGAGGGCTAAGTTTTCTAGAAATCCAAAAAACGAGCTACGCAACGAGCGACAGTGAAGGGCGAACCGCTTGTAAGCGATTTAGCGAGCGACGGCGACAGCGACGGGAGTTGGCGACGAGCGACGGAGATTTCTCACGGTCGCTCGACGCGTCGTTCGGTTTTTAGACTTCTGGACATCGTCGCTGATGCCTTGGTCACTTGCGCCCGTCGCTTTCGTGCGGTTTACCTCGTCGCGCGAATGACCGAGCGACAGCGAAGCGGGTCGTCGTCGCTTGTCTCGTCGCCGTCGCTCGTCTCGTCTCGTCGCTTGCTAAATTGCTTACATGCGGTTCACCGTTACACACGGTACTCGGCGGCAACAACGGAATTAAAACGGCCCGCACCCGAGATAAACTGTTTTCTCTATTCTGTTCAACGAAGCTGCTTCAACGATACATGCTACAAACTGACGACCGCATACACAAGCCAGTCAAACGTCAAATCGCGACCTCCAAGATGGCGAATCGACGGTGGCGCTCCCTGGCAAACTCGAACCTGCAGGCTCAGTGAATACCACCTATACGGCCGTTAATTTCAACCCGTAAGGCTGAGAACTATACGGGGCCGCTAAGCGAGTTTTTCTCGTAATTAAAACCACAAGAAGACCTTTTCTTTTTTTTTTTTGCGGGTTAAAATTTTACAAGTTTAGGTGGCTTCATGATCGGCAAGCCTTTATTCCCAATTTTCATTCACACAGATACACACACACAAAAGTGAAAGAAACTAAAAAAAAAAAAAAAATGATCGCATCTCCACGTGGTGAATGATGTTGATTGGGGCGAAGCTCTGGTGGTGCTGATGATACTGATTTTATTGTTCGTAGGTAGTGCTCATGGTGCTGATTTTTTGTATTGCTCATAGGTAGTGCTGAGTTCCGGGTTGCGTTTCGACTTCATTATTACTGCTTTATGGTCGGTGAAATGCAGAGCCAGTGGTTCTTCTAGCGGATCAGCTTGGATCCGCTAGCAGCCGTGGGAACGCATCTCCAACGGTCCATGTCAGAAAGAGAATGTGTGGTATGGAACGTGGTTATACACTCTAAGAAAAAATGGAGGAAAAAGGTAGCAACGGCGCGTCTTCCTCCCTTCTACTGGCGCGCCCCCAAGCGGACACGAGAAAAAGGGAGGAACAAAACGTTTTTCTCCTTCTCCAGGCAGACGGGAGAAAGATTTCGCCCTCCTGACTTATATTCTTTCGGTTTCGTTTTTCGAGCACGTCGCACACGTTGTTTAAGAAAAGTTGTTGAGTTGATTGAGCTTCAGCGGCAACGAAGGCCACCGTTAATTCCGTCTTCTAGTCCAAACGTGCAGAACGTTTCGGTTGCATTTATGTTTTTATCACTAATTTTATCAAACGAGCAAACGAAGCCGCTAAAAACAGCGAAGTTCCGGAGCAGTGCCAGCAGAGCTACGTACACTGGGTAAGATCGCCGTCTCGCCGTCTCCGGATTGCGGAACCCACCCTACCCACACCACGCCAGCCCACGCGAAACTACAGTAGCGGAACCACGCGGATCTGTGTCGACGTTTTCGACGTTATGGAAATCGCAGGAACTGCGTCCAAGACCGGCAGGTTTTGCTGCTGGCTGCCTGGGTGCCTTCCGTGCTGAGTTCGGTTCTGTTTTCCGATGCCGAGTGCCAACTAGAGCACTATATAGCTCCTACGGAGCAGAGTAGCGCAATCCTTTGATCCGCGTGTTTTGCCGACAACATGGCCGACAGAGCAGCTCGGCGCGAGTCACGTGGTACTCAGGGTTCCAGGAGGCGGCCCGCCCTATGGGAGAATACATGGAGATCGACGCAACACGGCTAATTAAAAAATAAACGGCGAGTTCACACTTTTCAAAACTAGTCTGTCGTGAAGTTGGTAATGCACTAAACACTTTATCAAAGTTTTAATAATATCGGATGCGTGTGCAAATTTTGAGAAGGCAATTTCCAAGGCAATGGCGTTTGAAGCAGACGATTTTTGCACGCAGCGGAGATGGGCTCTTTGGGTTGGCCGGAGCGGGTCACGTGGACGCTGTGACGTTGCCGCGTCGTCTGCTGCATGATGCCGCTCGTGCAATTTTTAAAAACAAATTACGTCCTTACTTGGCACAAAACTCAGCGCAAATGATTCTAAAATGTTCCTTTATTATGTCAAAAACTATTGTCGTTCCGTACATCTCCACAACATTGAAGAAACACCGATTTTCTCACGTTCCCCATGCATTTCTGACCGGAGTTGGAACCTCCGGGCGTTCGCAGCTAGTCGCCGAGAGACGGCGTTCTAGATTGCGCTACTCTGCTCCGAAGGAGCTATATAGTGCTCTAGTGCCAACAGGCAATCAACGTGACTTTGTATTTCTGCGTGTCAGCAACATAGCAGCAACATCGTGATGGCAGTGTTGTGCGTTGTGAACAGAAGACTGGAATTATCGCCGATGTGACCGTGTGTTCGCGTATCAGTGGTGTAACAACAAGATGAGGTGAAGTAAACTGTCGGGCATTGATGCCGCTGGCCGACCTGTGATCGGAGGGGGCGGGGTGTCGCAGGTTGACATTCCGCTTTACATTAAAGAGTTTAGACCACTTGAGGGATTAGGTGCAATCGGTCGACGTGCGGATAGTCATGTTGGAACGCTGGTCTGAACAGTAAGCTCCTATCGTACTGTGGCCAATGTGACTGTCGGTTGTCTCCTCCCCGAGAGCGATTGCGCTCTGTGGAAAGGACTGAAAAGTACGAAATTATGACGGAAAGCACGTATATATACGTACAGTGTGGAATTTCAGCATTAAAAAAGAATAGTAGGTAAAATCGAAAAAGGAAAAAAAGCTACCCTTTATTTTGCTTGTTAAATATACTACAGTTCCTGGAGAAACTGCCCTCCAAGTGGCGCGCTGGGATGAGCGCTAGACGTTTTCGAGCTCGCCACGGTGTAGCTCCGTACACTTAACACCTGCCGAAAGTCGCGGCTTTGACTGCATTCAAGTTGATCGAAAAGCGATTTCTCTGCCCGTGAAGCATCACTTCCAGCTGCGTGAATATCCGCTCTACAGAGATTAATTCAAGACGGCAATTGAAGCCGTGCGCGAACAGCACAAATAGAAAAACAAACTACAATAGAAATACGGGCTACGACGCGCCGTGCGGGGAAACAAACTCATGGCTTCGAGCCGCATTGGAGCGGCTTGATTTATTGGCTTCCAAATAATTACGGCATGATCGAGCGTTTACTTCTTCATAAGAGATTCATCCCCTGAGCCATTCGAAATATTCTCAGTGGTAGTACAGTGCTGGGAAAAGATCAACATGCTGGGAATATTTTTTATTGCTTAGGGAGTCACCGAAAAATTCCGTACGTTCCAAACAACCAGTATAAAAGCCAGAAAAGCAGAGCTCGGGTGTAGTGTTCGGGTTAGTGTGCCGTTGCGTTCACATTTGTATGTGCCATGTGTGTGTATGTTACTGTAGTTCACCTGATGCTTGTAGTATGCGTAGTGTGTGTATAGTAGCGGATCCGAAAGCGCAAGGATAGCCTGAGCAAAATAAAACAATATTTTTTTTTTGTAGAACATGAATTGGGGGGTACCTAACGCCGCCTAGCTATGCTGGTTGCAATTACTGTGTTCGACCCTGTTATCTGGTGGCAAGCGATTTAACCTTCTTTCACGCTACGCGGTAAACAGCGGCTTCGAGTTTGTTTTTTTGAGAGCGGCTTTTGGTTTCGCGGATTGGTTTGCCATTCCTCCGTGATGTGCGGTTGGTGAAAGAATTGTGACTCGAGGAACAGCAAAGGTAAGACGTGAAGTGCGCGAAGTAACTGGTTCTCGGTTGTCTCCGTTTAACATCGCAGTGCTGGGGACGAGAAGACTAAGTAGCTGCTTTCGAAACGCAAGTTTCTGTACCTGCGGGGGGAACCTGGCTTCGGAAATAAAGACAGTTCGCGGAAAGCTCGTGTTACGCTTTTATTTGCTTCTTCTTTCGTCCCGTACAAGAGACGTAGCGTCCTCGTTAAGCCTTATTGAGCTCGAGTTGCTCGATTCAGGGCCGCCATAATAAGATGCAGGCGACGGAGGAACTATTTGCTCCCCTGCTTCAGGGACGAAGGTTTCTCCCTTTCTGTAGGAACATAGGTTACAAGACCGTTCCTCCTTTAAGGGAGGACTATCCATGCCCTTTTTTCTAAGAGTGTATACGCATTTGCGCAATTGACCGCAGCGGCCTCAAGTCTATAAACGTTGAGCCAATGCATGCAAAGTTTAACGCGATTATATACGCGTTTGACCGCAGCGCCCTCTCCTGTATAGACGTTGAGCGGCTACATGCAACGTTTCATCCATGACATCCCCAGCTCTTGAGTTACTACCACATCTCAAAACCCCCTACTCGTCCAGCAATCGTGGCCGAGTGGTTAAGGCGAGGGCCTAGAAATCCATTGGGGTCTCCCCGCACAGGTTCGAATCCTGCCGACTGGGCAAACATTTTTTCTTTTTTTTAAGAAGACAGATGGGATGGCAATCGATGTGAGCACGGACGGACGGACGGACGGACAAGGCTAGACCCTAAGGAGCTTCGCCCCTAAAAAGTGCAGGATGTGTGTCTGTCCACTTTAGTGGAACTATTTCAATATTGAAGACCACTTCACAAAACGCATATTATTCAGAGACCAGCAAATGCCTCCTTTAAGAGAAAGGGCAAAAGGACGGGCGCGTGTGTCTTTGTCGTCCCTGTCTTTTTACGTTTTAAAAACATATTTGAAGTAAGGCATGAACCAGCTAGCCTTAACGTCGTTTAGAAAATCACGCGAAGAAGTAGCCCCCGTTGGCAAGCTCAGAAAGCTCGCCCTTATTTGTGCACCTGTGCCTTGTTCTGTGGAAAGCACTTGTGCTGTGGTCAGAGCCTTTTCGACTGATATCCCCGAATCAGTAGATGTTGGAATATGCTCTCCTGGAGGCGGCACTACTTTTTCTGTTGTTGCGTGTCCGTCCGTGAAGCCCTGGTCTGGTTTCGTCCATCAAGCAGCTGTGTCATCCATCCCGCTGCTGTGCCAGCGCCCGGATCGCGCCAGGCAACGACACTTTGATGGTGTCATGAGGCGGAAGTTGAGGGACGTTTTGTTGAGGAGGTAAAAAAATGAGTCGGATCCGCTCTTGTACGAACGGGACCGTCAGAACGTACGATGGGGCTTTTATAGTCGGTCTGCAGCGGAGCGCTACAAGCATAGCGCAGACGTCGCGCTAAGCGCCTGCTCACGGGACCGTTCACCAGCTTCGTATCGCACCGTCCAAACTGTTGCTCATGGCAGACGACAAGACGTGAGCAGCGCTCCATCAGCGCTTCGCTGCATATGAGAACGCACATGGATGCGGTTGGTACAGGCGCTCTACCCGACGCTGCGCTGGCTAAGCTTCTGGCAGTGTTCTGCCCGTTACCGAAGAAAAGTAACGAAATAGCGTTACTCGTTAGTTTGGTAAAAATTAACGCGTTATTGAGCTACGTTACTTTTTTACAAACGTAACGATATACCGTTACCGTTACTTTTCAAAAAGAACGAACGTTACTTTTACGTTACTTTTGTGTTCGAGTACATATGTTTGGCAGCATGCGAACGGGTACTGCTGGAACACAACCAGCCAACCAACACCCCTCATCTTTACGCCGGTTTTAGGAACAGTGATTTACTTCACTATGTGGAACAGGACACCGGTTACCAGCACATTGGTCATAATCACTTGCTGCCTCTTACCGACAATAACTCTCGGATTTTCTGCGAAAAAAAAAAAAAAAAAAGGTTTTGTGCTCGTAAGTTTTCTTTTCAGGTTTAAAACTTTTTATTTTTTTATTATCATCTTAGGGATGTAAAGACTAATCGAGCGAAAGATTTTTCTGTGTACAAAAGTGGGTCCGGAACTTTCAGGCAGCGAGGGGGAGAGCGAGAGTAAAAAATTCCACAAATGATGTTTCTTTTTGTTTGTTTTTTTAACTAGAGAAACGAGCAAATCGCTTCGCCACTAGTTGTCCACTGTTTTAAAAGAACATCTCTCTTTCCCTCCACCCCCCCCCCCCCCCTGTCCACCTCTGCTGCACAAAGCAGAGGGGGAAGAGGAGGGAGGGGAGGGGGCTGTAACGCAGTCGTTCGTTCAAGCCTTCTGGGTGGTAACATTATGAAAAAAAAAAAAAAAAAAAAGGAGGACGAACGGAATTAGCTGGTAGCCCAAGGTTTTTTTTCGCCTTCGAGAAGCGAGATAATGTCGCTCTTTAACGGATGTCTCTTTTGGTCAGAAAGGTTTTTTTCTTAAGTTTACTGTGACGGATGCTAGTTCCGTGCAGCGATAAGCTTGTGCAGGATTTTGAGATAAATGGGTGAATAGATGGACTGATAAGTGGAAAACCCACTGTTTTAGGAAATAGAAGGTTCAGAAGTCTTAGCAGCAAGATACGGCATTGGCATTCCGTGCTCAAGCGCAAGTAGTTTCCCCTCGAGCAGAGAGGATAGATCCTCCATTGAGCTTAGTGACCTAAATTTAGTTTCCCTAACGTCTCCAGTTTTATGCACAATATTGCTATTCTAAACGTTAGATCAGGCGTCGTGACCTTTTCCCAAATACCTAATGTATTTCGCTAGTTTTGGCTAAAAGTTACGAGTAACGTAATTCGATAGCCGATACCGTAAAAAAGTAACGAAAATACTTTACTCGTTAGTCATTCAGAATACTAACGAGTACGTTACTGCGTTAGCGAAAAATGTAACGCGTTACCAGTAACGTCGTTACTAGTAACGCGTTACTTCCAACACTGGCTTCTGGTAGTGGATATTTACGCGCTGGCTGTCCGCGCTCGAGTCACCTTTTTGCAGTTCTAGCGGAACCGACAGAATTAACCCTCACGGGTGTCAGGCATAATGGTCCCGGACGCGTATATACATGTCGGCGATAGCACAGAGCCGCGAGGAGGAAAAAGAGAGAGAGAGAGGAGGAAAGGGAGAGAGAGGCCGCCGTGATTGGCCCTTGTAGTCACGTGGTACGCGCCCGGCTGTTCTGGCCGTCACTGGCCGTCACCCCCCGCAAGCCTCGCCCGCGAGCAGACGCCGCCGGCGCCTTTGGGCTGCTGTGGCTGCCACGCTGGCCCCGCCGAAGTCAAAGGTACGCTGCGAGTGTGTAATCCACAAAACTGAAAATTTGGGTCCATATCACATGAGCGAATGACATTTTAGCGAACAGCGACATTTGAGCGAATTGACGTTTTAGCGAATAACGGGGGTGCGCGTTAACCCATCCGCCGCGCTGCGCTTACGCCGCTTCGCGGCGACAGTCTTTGTCGGCTCATTACAAAAATGTGAGCCCATTTGGCCCACCCGAAAACGCCGCTTCGCGGCGTCCGACTATTCACTAAAGTGTCATTCGGTGAAACGTGGGCGTTCGCTAAAATGTCATTCGATCAAGTGAGTGCCTCCCGTGCTCTGCCTAGGTTCGCTGGTTGTACATTGGGAGTCAGGGGCGTGTTGTCTACTGTGAGAGCGTCGATCTCACTTCTAAATTTTCAGTTTTCTGGATTACACACTCGCAGCGTACCTTTGACTTCGGCGGGGCCGGCGTGGCAGCCACAGCAGCCCAAAGGCGCCGGCGGCGTCTGCTCGCGGGCGAGGCTTGCGGGGGGTGACGGCCAGTGACGGCCAGAACAGCCGGGCGCGTACCACGTGACTACAAGGGCCAATCACGGCGGCCTCTCTCCCCCTTTCTTCCTCTCTCTCTTTCTCTTTTTCCTCCTCGCGGCTCTGTGCTATCGCCGACATGTATATACGCGTCCCGGACGAAATGGTCTCGGTCAAAATGATCCCCGAGTGATTTGTTGACACTTTGAGCGCTCTTTGGCAGTTTTAGTGAACTGCGACTCTAAAGCTTTATTCCACGCACGTGTAATATATATTTAACGTATTCGAGCTTTTTGTGATACAGCTCAGGAAACAACTAAAGAAGTCCAAAAGATAATGAAAGATCTATTATCGCTCACTCGGCTCCATGGCTCCCATTCGCATAAGTCCGAGCATTGTACAAAACTGCAGCCTGAAAGTCACTACACACACGGACACTAAAAACGCAAGGTCGCGATGCACTCTCTGCGTTCGATTGGACTAGCCGGGGATAACAGAAACAACAAAGGTCGACGAACGCCACTATACTGCGTTTTGTAATCAGCCCTGCTTCCTAAGTCCTATCAGCTCGTAGCGCCCGCTGCACTGCGACTTGAGTGAAACTTGGTCGTTAGGAAAACAGTCCCATCTTGCGACAGCATTTTCTTACATTTCGATCAGCGCGATGGAGCTCCAAGAAAATGCACGCGACCGATAAATCAGACATTATCATGCACATACTACATATCTGTAATCGCGTGTTATAGAACAATCTTTTTTTTTTTTTTTTTCTCGCGTTGAATATAAAATATTATGGATACATTATCCGATATATCTATTTAAAGGGCCGGGAGGTGCGACGATATTTAATTGGAATGTTTTTTCACTTTCCACGAGCCTACTAGGCACTAGTGGGACTCAAGGATACTCGCACGCAACGCCAGTGGCCAAGAATCTCCTTTGTTGCGGTGCAATTTCGAGGACAAAAGCGAGCCTTTTCATTCAATCTCTCCTTCGCGAAACTTGATAACGTAGCTCGTCGGTCGCAGCACCGCCCAGTGACGATATTTGAATGCGGCTCATAGACTGAACCCGAGCACTGCGTGGCACTCGATTTGGGCTCGTGATAATCGAAAGCTCGAGAAGCATTCGGGGAGTGGCCCGCGTCCAGTCGCTGCAATGACGACAACAGCCGAACCACTCAGCGTGTGTCCTGTACTTTGCCAACCCCAGCGTGTGGCTAGGATCAACATTGTTGCCATATAATCGACCCCAGAGCACGCGGCCGCTTGTTCTGGCTGCGTGTTGAGGGGGCGAACGCTGCTCGTTTTTCCTTAATTTCTTTCTGCGACTTCGACTGCGTGTGGTGAAAAACAAACGGGTGTTTCACAGGACATTAAAGAACCCCTAAAAAGAAAAAAACATTTTTATTAACAGTCTAATTGAGACACGCGTGTCAAAAAAAAAATATATATATCTTACGCGAAACAAAAAAAAAAAAAAATGGAGCAATATTGACGGCGCGAGACGCGATTTTGTCGGCAGTCAGCTCCTTTCCACTAGTTTTCTCCCTGGGCATTTCGGGGCGCGTGGAGGAGAGCTGGAGCGGCTTCCCCTTCACGACCGAGATGGTCATTCCGGAATGACCCGTGACGTCATGGACTTCGCGCCAAGAATTTCAAAGAAATCTCTAGCCGTCAATATTGCTCTAAAATTTTTTTTTTACGCGTAAAATTGAATTTCTTGACACGCGTGTCCCAACCGAACTGTTTCATTTTTTTTTCTTTTTTACGTTTTTTTAAAGAAAACACGTTGCATTCTTTTGTAAAATGTGTCGATTGTTTTGCTTCTCATAATGACTGCCTTCGCAACTGTATTCAAAATTCAATACCTTGCCCCGCAATAAAATAACTTTGAATATATTAGTGTTAGAACGGAGATTATCTTTTTGTTTCTTAAAGAGCGGCGACCAGTTCGCGCTTTCCACTTTTTCCTCCCTTCCTCTTCTCCCCCTTCTATCCTGTCTACCGTTGCCTGTTTCCTCCTCCCCCGTGGTGAGGAGGACCTTCTGCCTTGCAGAATCTCGAGTCTGGTCGTCGGCCTTTAAAGTCTATATTTCCTGTAGATTTCATCATTAACAAAAACACAGCTAAATAAAGGCAAATGTGCAAACCCTACCAATGCATCTTGTACTATTCATGCCTCAAAAATATTAAAGTCGACAAAGGTCCGCAATGTCTGGTGGTCCAACTAATAATTTACAAACGGATATCGTATTTACTCCCAAGTGTCCGTGTACCCAAACGTCCGTACACCACAAAGAACGCACCGAAAAGTCCTCCACCGAAACGTCCTACACCGAAATGCCCGGTAGCCGATCTGTGTAATTTCAGCCTACTGGATGTCGTGGGATATTTTGTAAGTAATTGGAGAGTAAGAAGTTACTTTTTCTGGGCAACTGCAACGGTCCGCAGTTCCCTACAGTAACTGTGAGTGTACTTTTCGAACACTAGCTTTAGCAGCTCAAGGAACTATGGAGCTGTTGAGTATGGCGCAGCGTTCTCCCGCTTGGTTAGTCTCCGACTGGTGTCTTTGGCCGGCCACGTATCGGAGTGCAACCAAGTCCAAGACCGGTGTGCTCTGCTACGGGTGATCCCGAGGACGGCGAGAGGATGCAGGCGTCGCTGCTGCCGCGCCAACCGTCGGCTGCACGGCCGGAAGCAGAGCGAGTCTGCCGTACCCGGCTCCGCCGCTGTGCCCAGGATCCACCGGCAGTCATCCCCCGGCTTTGACGTTACTCGACGGAAATCGGCAAAACGGAGGTCCAGTGCGCAGTCGGAAAGCTCCCAGGCAGCGCAGTGGGCATTTCGTTTGTGTGTGGCCGGAATCCGAGAGCGGGTGTCTGCCACCAGACCGCGGGGACGGCGGATCGTCCCTCGTGAAGTAATCGGCGAAAGTCGAGCGGCGAAAGTCGAGCGCCCCGATAGGGCGATGCGTGCCGCCGCCCGAGCTGCCCCCGTGGCCGAGAATCGAGGCGCAAGTTCGTGTGCCGGCTTCCAGGTCAGACGTCCCGGCACGCCAACCGGCTCCTAGCCCCGCATCCATGACGCGTCGATCCGCTCGCACGGGCGCACCGGGCCGCCGGAATCGCTGCCCCACATCGGCCACACGACGCCAATGCGTATCGACGAACCTGGGCGCGCAGCAACGGGGGCCACGAAGGGCTCGAATCGGACGACGCAGTGGCGCACCCGTCTCACGAAAGCGCACGCTCTTGTTCCCAATATATTTTCGGAAATTGCGGCGAATATTGGATGAAGTCAAGTTGCCACGGAGTAATTTCTTTTAGGATCGCTGACAAACTAATTAAGGCAATCAACATATAAGGGACCTATTTGTATTGGTCTTGCAGCCACCATTTCTTAACTCAGAGAAACGGCCAGATGACGTCTCGAAAGACGATAGCGCGTTTCCACATAACGATACGCCATTTTTAAAGCGAAATCATTAACTGTCCCATGGAGCGAACCGGCGTTTTCAGCTTTTGAAGCCGCGCGGCACCTAAACTCCCCTGTCCCAATGGAGCGAAGCCTGTTGTCTGTAGCAGCAATTTGATGGATAGGCTCCCATTGGCTGACGCGCGTTTCAAGGAACGAGGCTCCCATTGGCTGCCGCGCAGCGTAGTTCCAAGGAACTCCACCCACAGAGAAGCCCTCTCCATGGCAATGCAGCGGCCCGGCCGCCGGTAAGACGGAGCGGCTGCCGCCGCAGAGCCATGCACAGCCCGGGCAGATTTCGGAGAGTCTGGACCAGTGTGGTACACGTTCCTCAAAAAAAGGAACGAAAGCTCGTTCCTCGTTCCTTCTGATTTTTGGAACGCGTTCCCGTTACAAGTTTCATTTGTGAAAAACCAACTCTTTCCCTTTACAAATTAAAAAAATTGAACGTACCGTTACATATACGTTACCTTTATATTTTGATGATTGCCATATTCAATTGGATCAAACAGAGTTGTTTTTGTAGTTTTTTAATCTATCCCATCAAATGGCAACATACGAATTTGAATGCCGTGATGGAAGGACGGAAGAAGAGGACAAGCGGAAGCAAGGTTTCATTTGTTGATATATTCACGCTTAAAAATCTCAGCTTTGAGCCATATTCATCTTTGTGGTCGGCGAGTCAGACGAGCCAAATGTACTGTTGCACGCGTGTTTTACAACAATCTCACACGTTTCAATCTGACAAAGTTCCTTGTTCGAACTTAACAACACTTGCTTCTCGATGTTTCTGTCCGCAAGACGAGCAAGTGGAGAAGAAGGTAGTGTTCATGGAAGGCCAGTCTTGAAAGCTGCCAGTCCTTCATGAAGGTTAGATTCGTTGTTCTGTTTTAAGGTGGGGGACAACGGGAGAAGGAATAAAGGTTACTTTTGTGTATACTTTAAGTGACCAATGTTCGGGATACAAGGTTGCGTTTGATGACTGGTCACCTGTTGTTCTGTTGTCACTGTCTCTTTCTGAAAGTTCAGTGATGGCTGTAGTCGGCGTTAGATTTCTGGTGTATGAGGATTCGTGGAAGCAAAGAAAGTAACTGAGTTTGAGACGTCCCTCTTTCCGCGTCTTTTCTTTCGACTAAAAGTTTTGGTTTTTTGTACCGCAGTCTCGGGCACTGAAAAAAAATGTATCGATGTCCATTAGTGTCATGCCACGCTTAGGCGTGCATGACTGGTAGGTGTGCTATCAGTGGTTATCAGAAGCGAGCTCAAGCGGTCACGACGGTGATGTTGATAGCGGATGGAACAGGCTGATAAATAAGCCGAAAAAAGTTTTTTTTTGTTAGGTTGGAACCGGGGGTGGTGACGGAAGGTTGTATCTCGACACGACGGGATGGAATAAATCATCTGAAACTATTTGGACAAGTCTTCACTATTAGCTTTCCTGCACCCAACTGTTACCAAGAGAAAACTTCACAAAATAAACCCTAAAGCGCCGTTCACACACTTGCAACCAAGTACGACCAAGAGAGACAAGACCGGTTTTTAAGCCTCTTGCGACGTCTTAGGACCAGCTCCACAGCAGCGCATCCGGACCTAAGTCGTCGCAACAAGCTTAAAAACCGGTCTTGTCTCGGCCGGTCCGACTCGGTTGCAACTGTGTTAACGGGCCTTAAAGTGCCATTCACACACTTGCAGCCGAGTACGACTCAGCGAGACAATACCGGTCTTCAAGCCTCTTACGACGGCGTAGGGCCAGACGCGCTACTGCGGAGCAGGTCCTTCGCCGTCATAAGTTGCTTAAAAACAGGTCTTGTCTCTCACGGTTGTACGCGGTTGCACGAGTGTGCCTTTAGATAAGTAACAAAAAAGTTAACGAGACCCTGCTCTTCGTAATGATATTGTTTTTATACATTTTAGAATTTCCCTTTTAGAAATAAATTAAAAATTACCCCACTGGACGAAAAAAAAAAAAAAAAGGAACGCCGTTCCTTCATCCGTTCCAGTAAAAAAGTAACGAGTTCCCGTTCCAGTTTCACTGATGCAAAATGGAACGGCGGCGTTCCTTCGTTCCTCCGAAAAGGAACGCTTTCCAGGAACGCCGTTCTGTACAACACTGGTCTGGACAGCCGAGCTCAGCCAATACCACCTAGAACACAAGGCCTGCGCATTTCCTCCTCTAAACGTCATCACTAGTAGATCCCCTCAGCGCCCCCTAGGTAGCCCGGATGAGCACCGTCGTCTGCTACATCGTCTGCTCCATCGCCTGCTCCATCGCCTGCTTCAGTGGTTTGTGTAGCAGATAATGAAACAGATGCTCACGCCGAGTGTCTGTTGCTATAGCATACGATGAAGTTAGACGTTCACGTGGAGCGTCAAATGCATGAGTGAAAATGCATTACTGCTGTGCGAAGGGCTGCAAAGCCCTTCGCTGGACGCTGGACGCTGGCACTGGACGCCATTTTCGAGGGCGCTGTTTATACTCCGGGTCGCTGCTTTGAAGCGTTCTTCCGCAGAACGAGCGCGCGCGCTAGAAATGCTCGTCTCAAAGCAAGGAGCGCGATGCTAGCTCGCGCTTGTGGCCGAGGGAGTGTTCGCGTGCGCGTTGCAAATGAACTGGAAGCTCGCAATCAGCTCGCGCTCAGTAGTCACGCACACAGCTGTGGCCGCAGGTGAATGCGACGTAGTTGGGACCATAGAGTTATTACAATAAACGCTAGAGGCTCAGCTGGCGCTAGAGGCTCTACGGGACTTCCGGTTGCAAATTGAAGCAGACAGCATGCAGTCTACATTTCCAGCCTCCCTGTGTATTCCTATGGGAAAACACGCGTGAATTTTGTCTCTTCACCGGAAAATAACATGAATAACCTTTGTCATTTTGGTTGTACCGGATAGTATGTACCTTTTTTGGTACTGTGAAAGTGTAATTGCTTTAGTTACAGCATTTTTCTTTACCACTGAACGATGTTAAACTTCGCTCTATTTCAGGCCCGAAGCCTCTGTTTCAAGGAAGGTATGTGCAAACGAGCGACGATTCTAAGCAAACTAACGATCGAAAAGAATGTAAAGTGTGTTAAGGTTTGCTAGCATTGCGGTGGCGCTTATATATTGCTAATATGCCCGTCTTGTCACTCAAAGAAAATGACTCCGTTGTGCATCTTTACGATCGGTTAAAATTAAAACATTCGAATGTAAGAAATAAAGTACGTGGACTACGAAAGGTGTGCTTTTTTATTATTTCCTATGTCGGGCAGTTTTTATCGGGCACCTGTTCTCTGACTTCTCCCAATTTGCAAAGATTTGGAGCGTGCGGTTGATGATTTGAACATGCATCTTTGCACGTATTCATGAGCAGAAAGAATAAAGCAGAACTTATTTATTGCAAATGGGACTATATTACGTGGCTTTCAATTTATTTTGATCTTCTGCGTTCACAAGGAGTTACTTATCCAGTGTTACTGCGTAGTTCTTGCCGTCTCTCTTGGTTTTCCGCATGTCCTTCGTTCGTTTGGCACGTATATCCCCCATGCTGGAAAGCGTCGACGCCGTGTTCGCGCTAACAGTGTCCGACAGTGCACATAAATACACGTACGAAGCGGTTTTAACACCGTTTTTCATGCCACGAATTTCAAATAAAAATGCAGAAACTGACCAATTATTTCGTCTGCGTGACTGAGAAATGTTCCAATGTGCCTAGTACGTACAAATTATTCGTGATATTTGCTCTTATAATCGAGCGCAGAGAGAAAATGCACTCGCTTTTTTCCATAGAAATGCATTACCGGAAGTCAATTTCTGACTGCTTGCTGTCTGCTTCAAAATGCAACAGCACACTAGCGCCAGCTGAGCCTCTAGCGTTTCTTGTAATAACTCTATGGTTGGGACGCGGCCCCTACTCTCGTCAAGCTTCAGCCTGTTTGCCGCTTGGGGCGGGTCGGGGATCTACTAGCGAAACGTCATGCGCAGGCCTTGTATTCTAGGTGGTATTGGCTCAGCGCGGTACGCAGAGAGCGCGCGCTCGGCCGCCGGCCGCAACCTCGGCAGTAGCGAAACATGGCCGTCCACGCCAGTACACCGCAGACGAACTGAGGGGGCGGAAGGACGACATTCATGATTTTTGTTTTCAAATTTGGGGAATGTACTTTAAAGTCGGAAGCTGTACTTTCCTCAAACAGTACAAAAAAAAAAAATCTTTAAGTACAAGTACACGCTCAGAAAATGTACTTTAAGTAAAGTACAAGTTTTCCGAACTTACTTGAAGTAGTACTTAAGTGCTATGTACTTAGACTACATCCCAACACTGTAAACAAGACAAGGGCTGCACCGCGGTTACGCTGTCTTGTCGCACGCTTAGTTCTGTGGGAGTTTGTCCAGGCCAAGACTGCAACCGGGATCGTAGTCTTTCCCCCGTGCTTGCTATAGACTAGAATATTCGCAGAAGATATGTGTCCCTGTTTCGCGGAGTGGCACAAAGCGTGCGGGCCGCTGAAAATGATGGTCGTTGGTCGTGAGGACAATCTTGTGAACTTGTTGTGTGCCCGTTTTCCTGATCAGTGTCCGAGTTCTCCGAAGGTATTTATCCGTTTCTATCGGTACACAAGCTTCCTTCGCGGCAAGCATACGCTCGTTCCTGCTAAGACGAGGCAAGCACTTTGGTTGACCAACTCGCAATCATGTTTGTTCACCGTATCAGATCAACTGTGAAAGGGAAACTTTTTTTTTTCTTTCCCGAAGCATTCGCGCGCGCTCCGTTCCACATGCTCGGTGTAACTCTTCTGTCCCTAGGAGACCGGAAGCAATCCAAAGTGACAGAGGAGTGTGTCGAACGACGAGTTGAACGATTCCTCTTCGCGCGTGAGGAGAGAGCTTTCGAAGGCGGCAAAGAGCGAAACGGCCCGATCGAGTCGAGCATGGAAGCGAAGCACACGACCTGCGCTCCTGCGTACAGCCGTCACTCCTATTGGATCTCGGGGGCCCCTTGCACAACTGAGAGTGCACTAGACGGACTGACGCCAAACAAGCGGGCGCGTGGCAGTTTGGACGAGCGAGACGGACGGCCCTCGAGGACCCCCGGCGCCACGCTTCCGGAGCCACGGGAAAGGGATCGGCCGCGCGGCCTCGCAGACGAGGGCTTCGTTTGCCGACCCTCGCTCTTTTTGGGAAACCACTTCCGCGTGCGCTCTGCCGCCGCCTAGGCCAAGCATGTCAACGGGTCACCAGCAGGCACGTCGATTGCACCACACGGCCGCCTCCCACGCGCTCCCCCGAATAGTGAGAAAAAAAGACGGCCATGTGGCGCTACTGTAAGCAGTCGCACCCCTCCCGGCTAGCTCTTTCATGATATTAAAGGGGCGATGCAACAATCATTGTACTCTGCGCAAATACCGCTTAGAACGAATCCCTGACGTTAATTACCTATGAAACACGTGTTCGTTTTTCACCCCACGCAATAGAAGTTTCAGTAAAAAATTCAAGAAAAACGAGCAGCGTTCACCCCCTCAACTCGCAGCCAGGAGAAGCGGCCACGTGATCTGGGGCCGATTTTATGCCGCCAATGTTGATCGTATCCACGCGCTGGGGTTGGCAAAGCGCAGGACACGCGCTGAGTTCCAGACATTGTTATGGCTCGGCTATTGTCGTCATTGCAGCGATTGGACACGGGCCACTACCCGAATGCTTCTCGAGCTAGTAATTATCACGAGCCCGAATCGAGTGCCCACGCAATGCTCGGGTCCAATCTATGAACAGTATTCAAATATTGTCATATGGGTGTACTGCGATCCCCACGTTACGTCATCAAATTTTGCAAAGGAGAGATTGAATGAAAATGATCGCTTTTGTCCTTGAAATTACATTGCAACGAAGAAGTTTCTTTGCCAGTGGCGTTGCGTGCGAGTATCCTTGAGTCCCACTATACCCTATTTCACCTTATGATGTACCGCAGGAAAGGCTACAAGCGCGAGCTCCATGCTCAGGGTCAGATCTCGGGGGCACAAGCTCTCGTGCATTAAGGGCAGCTGCCAACGCTATGAGCTCGCGCTTCCAGCCTTCGCTGCCAGTAAGCTCGTGTAAAGTGAAAAACATTCCAATTGAATATTGTTGCACCGCTCGTTTAACTCGGACGCAAAATGTATCAACGGGGCTGTATTTCTCTCGTATGTATGTTTAGACAGCCCAAGTTGATCAGCCTCCATGGGTGTCGGGTGTCTCAGCTGTAGACGACAAAGTTTGCCAGTGCAGAGCAACCGCTTGCCTGGTGTCTTTAAAGGGATCATGAAACGATATCGGGTTGGAATGTTCGTGACTTTGTAGCGGCGTACCGGTTGAAGTCTGGCCCAAGTTTACTCGCACAGACCGCCACTGATTCAGAAGCTTCTATGTCGCGGTGAAATTCCGAAAATAAAAGGGGACTATTTCTTTCAGTGTTGCCTTCGCAAAGCTTGATGAAGTAATTGTGGGATCGAAACCACCCGTCTGAGGGCAGCCGAGCGCGGCTCATGAATTGGACACCAGACTTGCGTGAGCACTGGACTTCGGCTCGTAACAATCAATGCCTCGGCGGACACTCGCGTAGTGGCTCGTGTCCAACCAATCCGGTGATGAGAATAGCCGAAAACAATTCCTGGAGCTCAGCACGCGTTTTCTACTTCGCCAACCCTGCGCGTGGGTAATGGTATGATTAAAGGCTGAACTCCATGGAGCGAATTATGTGACGAATAACTGGCGAACGCCGCCCGACGGCACGCTCGTTTTGCGCGCGACGTAGCAGCCACTGTGTTGATTCCACGCGCAGAGCAAAAGCCGCCGGCCAAAATTCGTCGGTTATTCGCAGCATATTCGTCCCATGGAGTTCAGCCTTAAAGGGGTCATGAAACGATTTTCCTACTTCTTCCTCCTTAGCTTTAATCCTCAACTCAAATGCGAATTGTGAAATCACGTGGTCGTGACATTCCTTCGGCACCGGTGCGATGACTCCTAGCTTCCACCGTGCTTTTTATGCACACCATAGAACTTGTCATTCCCCAGTGACAATAAGTTCCGTCAGGGCACTCATTGGCCACGAACGCGAATCCAAATATTCGTCGACGGATTGATTGTTGACGAGCGCATACGTTCGAGTGACGCAGTTCTCGTGTCCAATGCGTGAGCTGGGCTCTACTGACGTCAGTTTGGCGCCGGTGACGCGCTTTTGGAACCGCGAATGTATCATAGTGAAAAAGGCGGAGAGCTTTCGAAGGCAAGAGGGTACAAAAAAGTCCGCTATATTTTCAAATGTTCGTACCGAAAAGCTGGCTTTTGACTTTCTAGCCTTTTTCTTTTGGCCAACTAAACGATATGCGATTAGTAAAGTCCCAATTTAAAATCATTCATCCCAACCCAAAATTCGTTTCATGGGCCCTTTAACGTTGGCGGCATAGGATAGGCACCAGGCCACGTGACCGCTTGTTCTGGCTCCGAGCAAAAGGGCCTCTGACACACCAAAAAAAAAAATTCTTTTTTTCATGCTAGGCGTTGAAATGGCATATCAGGACATTACAAAAAAAATTGTTTCACTATAGAGTTGCGTAGTTTTTTTTATAAAAAATAGAAATACGACGCCCAATTCAAAGTGCCCGCCAGTGCACTGTGACGTAACAGTGTACCGCAAGGTGTCGGGGCGGTCAGAAGGGAGGCATCGACCTACGACACTAAAAGAGGGTTCGCCGGAAGTCACGTGAGTCTCACTCCTCGTGCTCTCCGCGACCGTGCCTAAGGGCTCATTCACACTGGAAGCGGATCCGCGTTCGCAAAGCGGTTGCGAACGCGGTTGTATAAGGATTCAGTACAATTGCACATAGAGTTATTACAATAAACGCTAGAGGCTCAGCTGGCGCTAGTGTGCTGTTGCATTTTGAAGCAGACAGCAAGCAGTCAGAAATTGACTTCCGGTAATGCATTTCTATGGGAAAAAGCGAGTGCATTTTCTCTCTGCACTCGATTATAAGAGCAAATATCACGAATAATTTGCACGTACTAGGCACATTGGAACATTTCTCAGTCACGCAGACGAAATAATTGGTCAGTTACAGCATTTTTATTTGAAATTCGTGGCATGAAAAACGGTGTTAAAACCACTTCGTACGTGTATTTATGTGCACTGTCGGACACTGTTAGCGCGAACACGGCGTCGGCGCTTTCCAGCATGGGGGATATAAGTGCCAAACGAACGAAGGACATGTGGAAAACCAAGAGAGACGGCAAGAACTACGCAGTGACACTGGATAAGTAACTCCTTGTGCATGCAGACGATCAAAATAAATTGAAAGTCACGTAATATATAGTTTTTATTCTTTCTGCTCATGAATATGTGCGAAGATGCTTCTTCTGGGTTCAAATCATCACCCGCACGCTCCAAATCTTTGCAAATAGGGAGAAGCCAGAGAACAGGTGCCCGATAAAAACTGCCCGACATAGGATATAATAAGAAAACACACCTTTAGTAGCCCATGTACTTTATTCTTTACGTTTCGAACGTTTTTTTAACCACTCGTAAAGATGCACGACGGGGTCATTTTCATATAGTGACAGGACGGGCATATTAACAATATATAAGCACCAACGGAATGCTGGCGAACTTTGAACACATTTTGCATTCCTTTCGATCGTTATTTTGCTTAGAATCGTCGCTCGTTTCTACATACCTGCCATGGAACAGAGGTTTGGGCCTGCAATATAGCGAAGTTTAACATCGTTCAGTGGTGAAGAAAAAATGCTCTAACTAAAGCAATTACACTTTCACCATATTAATAAAGGTACCTACTATCCGGTACAACCGAAATAACAAAAGTTATTCATGTTATTTTCCGGCGAAGAGACAAAATTCACGCGCGTTTTCCCATAGGAATACACAGGAAGACTGGAAAAGTAGACTGCATGCTGTCTGCTTCAATTTGCAACCGGAAGTCCCGTAGACACTAGCGCCAGCTGAGCCTCTAGCGTTTATTATAATAACTCTATGCAATTGCACGCGCATTTGATGCCGCTTTGCGAACGCGGATCCGCTTCCAGTGTGAATGAGCCCTAAGACTTTCTTGTTTTTTTTTTTATTCTGCTCTTCGTACGAGCGATCGTAGAAAAGAAGTTTCAGTCTGTTTCACCTTATGTTGTACCGCAGCGAAGGCTAGAAGCGCGAGCTCATAGCGTTGGCAGCTGCCCTTGGTGCACGAGAGCTTGTGCCGCCAAGGTGTGCCATAGAGCAAGGAGCTCGCGCTTGTAGCCTTTCCTGCGGTACAACACAAGGTGAAACAGTGTATAGCTCTTTATCGCTGCACCGTTGGTTAGTTTGCGTGCTGTAAAAGTTGAGGACAAAGAGTCAGTGGATCGACGTGATGGAGGTCAATGATGAAAGCGTTGCGAGTACAAGCCAGTGTACGAGTGCATGCCGTCAGTCCGATGATACAGGGCTATACTGGGCGCAACGCAAGCTATCAAGTTTTGAAAAAAAAAAAATTTAGAACGCTCGCAGAAATTAGGATTGCTAGCATACGACACGCCCGATCGCATTGCTGAAGGTTCAGACACCGAGGTAATCGAATCATCGGATACTCTCCAGGCTGTATATGCCTGCCGCCTAAATAATACGAACTGGTGAGTACCAAGTACAAGTAAACGTCAGGCATAAAGTATGTGTTTTGTCTAGAACATGAGTAGAACTTGTCTACTAGGTGCACATGCCGCCGATGCGTCGTGATGCCTGAATTCAAGCCTCTTGAGTGCCGCTGCTGCAGGGAGATGGTCAGGAAACTCATAGAACTGCAGTTGAGGTCTCACATCAAGACCTGTGAGTTTTAGTAAACTTCGCCTAGCGTTGTAATCTTCATCACTAAAGTGCATCGAGCATATCCATCGCCTACCCACGGATTCTAATAGTTGTCCTGCGGGAACCGCAGTCAGCCACCGGTCCATCTCTTTTATGTCTCTCGGAAATGCATGCAGTGTGATCTCTTCTTCAGTTGCTGAAATACCGAGACAGTCCCTCACACAGCACCTTCTAGGCATTGTAGTTGATCACGTCAATTCACCGACTCCTCTTCTTCTACCTTTACAGCAACATTAAGCGATGAAAAGCAAATAAAAGAAACCTTGTCTGCTTGGATCACTCGTGGAAGTGCGGAAGAATAACAAAAATATTAAAAAAAATATTACACGCGCTCGCGGTAAGCACGAGGAGGGATACAACTCACGTGACTTCCGGCGATGCCTCCCTTCTGACCGCCCCGACACCTTGCGGTACACTGTTACGTCACAATGCACTGGCGGGAACTTTGAATTGGGCCTCGTATTTCTATTTTTTATAAAGAAAACGACGCAACTGTATAGTGAAACAATTTTTTTGTAATGTCCTGATATGCCATTTCAACGCCTAGCATGAAAAAAAAAACATTTTTTTTTTTTGGCGCGTCAGAGGCTTTTTAAGGGGATGAACGATGCTCATATTTCTCGAATTTCTTTGGCGACTGCTATTGCCTAGAAAGAAAAACTAAGGCAAGTTTATTCAGTTATTCACGTTAGAGATGTGATTTTAAATAGTATAGAGCGAAAGTAGAAAAATCGTTTAATAGCTCCTTTAAAGGGGTACGGAAACAAAAATTGAAATGTTCAAATTTCGTTCGGAAATGAGTCAAGCATGACGGATAATAACCGTAAATGATAATCGCACGTTTGTATTTTGAACGATTGGCTATATTTTTCGTTCCAAACGGTGCACTCGAGCAAGCGCTCGAAGAGCGAGTTGAGAGCCCGATGCGTCATGGGATGTCAGGCGCAAACAAAAACAGAAAGAAAAGATTTCCCGCGCTCGTGGTGTAGCAAGGCAGGCGTGCTTATGAGCTTTGCCCTTGGTGGCGTTGTCAGCGTTGTGGTGGTGTCAATAGCGTCAGCGCGTTACAACCGAGCCGTTCGAAGTACCCGTGGGGTGACGAGCCTGTGGCTAGCCCAAGGAGCACGTAGCTTCCACAACACTGTCAGCTTAGGGCTGAACGGCGTGGGGAAAGCAACTTTTGTTCGAGTTTTGAGGGACGGGCTAATCTTCTAGGGGGAGAATGGCTGTTTCCGGTTGCACGAACGAGGGTCCGAGAAAGAGGGGAGTCCTTCCTTTCCGTCTTCTTGGACCGTTTGGTACAATGCGCGATTTGTGAGTTGAGCTAGGAGGAAAGCTAAAAAAGGAAAATGTTGAAATTCCAAAAGGCGGCGCTGCTCCGAAGGAATCTGCTACGTCACGACTACGTAGCAGATTCCACAACGTTGCTAGACTACCTCCCAAATAGGCTCCGCATGCATCCACCAGGTGCACATTGAAAGATCGTTTATCTAGCTTTAAAATTAGTTTTCTTGTGCTTTTCAACGGAAGACTGGTGTTTTTGAGGTTAGGGTGCAACATGCAACACATTAAAGCTAAAAAATGAGCGCTGAAATTTCGTTTCCCTACCCCTTTAAAGGGATACTTCAACGAAATTTGAAATATTCCCGTCGTGTTCAAAAATAGGTTGAATATGATCCACAATATCCGTAAATGACAATCGCACGTTTGTATTTTGATCCTGGTGGCTGTATTTTTCGTTATAAACGGCCCACTCTGGCAAGCGCTCGGAGAAGGCCCAGCTTAGAGCACGTGACATCCAACGCAATCGTGACGTAGGTCGTCTCGAGACGAGCAAAGCTACGGCGAGGCTGACGCCGAGAGGATGGCCTAGTCGTTCCAGCCACCGAAGCGACTGCTTTTGTACGAATTTTGAGTGACGGGTTAATCTTCTATAATCTTGTAGGGGGACAATAGCGACTTCTGCGACACACAAAAGGGATTCTCGGGAAGAGGGGAGTTCCTCCTTCCCCCCTTCTCTCGTCGTGGCCGGAGGCGAGACAACCTCCGTCACTAGCTGTCAAGGTTCCTAGACGAGCATTACAAACGAGGCGTTAGCGACATCCACCAGGTGGTCTTTGCTAATCGTTTAATTCGTTTTAAAATTCCTTTTCGAGACTTTTTTAACAGGATATTGGTATGTTCCATGTGATACTGCTCTTTTGAACAGATATAGACCAAAAAAGGAGCGCCGAAATTTCGTATCCCTTTAAAATGCTGATGCGCTATTTGACGTGGCAAATCTGGCGCCGTGAGATGATAAACGTGGAGTCATATTATTTACCGACATATGAACGTTGAACCACCAAAAGCGTGGCTATTTCGATCCAAAAATGCCGTAGTGAACATTAGGAAAGTTATTGTTTCGAATTGGACCAAAATAAAGATCGTCAACTACGACAAGCTTTTCCTGACAATGAAAGCAAAGCTATGGGCACCCGTGAGCTCGCGCACATTGAGCGCTGATCAGAGCTGTGCTCGCACGCTCTTCTTCGGAAGTTGTCCCCGAGTTGAGCTGTCACGCTCTCTGAGGATACGCATATTGATTAGCTTACCCTTCATAAATTGTGGATATATTTCAACCTTCGTTATGTTTTACCAACATATGCTAACTTATTAATATATAATTATTTTCAATCCCTCGCCCGCTTTTAAAATATTGCCACCTAGTTTCGGGCCCAGTAACTCGCACTAACTGGAAAATGTACAACTAAATAAGAAACGTCGAGGGGTATTGGCGATGTGAGCGATCGAAAACGTCGCTGTGGTCGGCCCACCATAATTGGCCGCATGCTGACTATGACGTCAGCAAAGGATATCAAATCGACGCAAATAAGAGGAATGTAAGAACTTCAATTATGACGGTGTGGGCAGTGTTACTTTGAGAACGCTATGATTTCAGGCTTCCACCATGCTCATTACAAACACCATCGAACTTGTTCTTCACAAGGTAATGACGTCACGAAAGGTAACCAAACGAGGGCACCACCGAAACATCTCGCCGGTAATAGCTGGTGTCCCATCTGAGTTTTACACTTCTAGCCTTATAAAAGATCCCGCATCATCGATGCACTCTGTACGCTGCGATGATTAGAAACCTGGCAGTCACTAGTCGAAAGGGAGAGCGAATCGCTAATGTGAACTTTTTGACGACTCTGGACATCTCGGAAAATATTTGCGTTTACCCTACAGGGGGAGGGGACTAAGTGGTAGAATGTTATTGTTCGCAGAACTGACTATGGCCCTCATACCCGGAAATACACTATTCAAACAATCCTCAACCTATTCGTGGATAAAAAGCATTCTTAGGATAAATTTTCCCTAGGAAAAGCTCGATCACTCTTGTTCACGAGTACTCACAAACACTAGTCGCTTTTTTTTTTTTTCTCTCGTTCGAATGCGCCGTGGTTGTCCGTCCAGGATCGAGACTGAAAGACAAAAGAACCGTAATAGTCCGGAAAATGAGTCGCAAAAGTGGTGAAAGCCACGACACGTCTCCCTGCGGCGCCTGGTCGACGGTCAAGGACGCGCCAAGCCCGTTTTTTCTCAATCGCCCGCATCAACTCACGATGGGAAATACTGCAAACAACTTCATTTTTGCGGGTCCAATATTGCATATTCCACGAACTTTGCGAAGTGTGGGTTTTAAAATTATTTTGTGGGTACAAAGTTTGGCGATACGCTAAGTATTTGTTACCATAGGGTATTCGCGCGCGATGAACTTTTCTCGATATTTTTCGAGTCGGGAAATCCGCCCACATGAGGGTCTCGGACAAATAAGGACAGGGAAGGGGAGTTTTCGTTGAGCGTTTCCGGGCCTCCGTTCTCGGCGACGAAGAGGCGGTTAGTGCGCGCCGCTCTCCTGCACAGATTCCGGAGAGCGTTGCGTTGCGAGAGCGTCTCGCCGTGTCCCTTTGTCGAAGCTCTCCTACGACGACACCTAGATGAGCTTGGAAGCCAGGCGCGAGGAGACGTGTCTGCGTAGAAGAAAGCGGCGGGACGAGACCGGGTGCCGCCCGGGGCAGAGACTCCGCCGGGAGGTCAGCGTGGCGACCTGAGCGGACGCCCTCACGGTGCGCGCCGGAACCAGAACGATCCCTGCATGTGGGTTGCGTGAGGTGCGCAGGGCAGTGCGCAGGCGCCGGGGTCTTTGCTCGAACGTCCATGATCCCCTGACCAATGGGATCGGGGCGTCGCGGAGCCAACGGGGCCATCGGCGGAAAACCCCCCCTGACACACATCAGGAGTCGACAAGAGCCGCCGTCCCGGTCACTTTCGCGCCAGACGTCTTCCTTCCGGACCAGGTGAGTGCGCGCTCCTTCCGGCCGCCTCTCGCGCCCCCCGACCGCGGCTCAATGCCGGGCTTTTGGCGACGCGCCTGCCCGGAGGACACCGCATGCACGCCTTTCTCACGACAGCCAGCGTTACGCGCAGGCAAGTGCCGCGAGCGATTGCTACGCTCCCCAGGGCAACACCGGCCTCGTGAGTCCACGTATCCACTTTTGTGGAATATTCCGAAAACTCTCATCGCGGCATACGCTATGCATTGTGGGAATCAGTCGAAAGCCCGTACGCGCTCCTCCTCGCCCACAGGTTCTCAGAACGCAACGGATTTATGCGTCTATCCCCTCGTCCGTCCACAGAGCGATTGAAAGCACTTCGAGCGCGCTGTCCAAAAAGAGCGTCACTCCAAAAGCGTCCCGTGCCCACCGAGGGACCGACGCCCTGGTAGAACGAACAAGTTCTCGTGCGTCACACTCCTGCAATCCGAAAGAAGAGAAAGTCGTCCGGAAAGCCGCTCACGATACACCTATAGCTAAATTACCCGTCAACAAGGAGAGTGATGGCAATGTGGGTCGACGCGCCGCACGCCTTCCCCTAATAAAAAATTACCAGTAAATAAGGAAAATAAGGCGGTGACGAACGCGCCTGCAAGATCCCATATGTTTTCGGCTTTTCCTTTAGACGCCAGAACGCTCCTTGGTGCTTGGGTAATTTAGAAAAGAATCTGCGCGCCAGACGAAAGAATACGAAAACACAATGGGGCTCTTTTCTGTCTCCCTTTTCGATTACGCTGGCTACCGGGAGACGACCGAAGTAAGCACGGAGACGCCCCGCAGAGCGTTCTCCTGTAGGCAAGGGGCGCAAATGGCGCCTCACCGACTCGCTCGACAGCCAGCCTTGACGTCTCGAATGGCCCATTCATCATCGGGGATGTCAGGGTGGCGTCGCCGCAGCGCTGCCAATCGACGGCTCCTTTTTCCCAAGACGTGTGACGAGCGCCTCAAATGACCCCGAGACGCCAGACGGCCGCCAGCTCGCCTTCCATCCTGTCAAAATGGTTGCGTGCCTTCGTTCACGCGGAAACCTCACACTGCGTGTCTCGCGATGGGGCCACTTGCAACCCCTCGGAAACAATGTTTTGGCAGATTCCATCTTCTAAACTACATCACTGGCGTGCGTCACGCAGTAGGGATTATGCCAATGCACGCTGGCAAAACGCCGTCCGAACCAAAAGCGATTTTGAACCCGCAGCGTGAACTCAACGTGCCGCTTAGCCGTGGTTGCTCGCCTCGCCCGCTTTGGTGAAAAAAAGGACATCCCTCTCCAGAAAGTAGTCACCTCCCACGAGGCAAGGCGAAGGAGTCAAGGAGCATTGAGGCTCTACTCAATCTCGGATTCAGTACAGCCTCAATGCCAACAACCTAACTCTTTTTTTCTATGGGCGTTAGACAGCTTTAGGCACGCCGATTTGAGTCGCAGAATACCGGCAGTAATGTGCGCCAGAAATCGCGAAATATTCGCAGCCGATGCTTCCCTCTGTGCTCCTTGGACAGACTCGCGCATGTCGAGCAATCCGAACGAAGGAGATCAGCGGGTCCCCGCAGGAGAAAGTCCCGCGGCGCCGTCTCACGCGACCGGGGCCGAAGAACAATCGCCGAACGAGGGCGTCAATTAGCCCGGGGTCGCCACTTAGCTCCCTCCGGGACTCTTCCTGGTTGCCGCACCACTTGGACGACCGGGCCAAACGGTGTCAGCTGCACACCGTAAGGCACTCCTCGGCGGTCCCGGAGCTTTGTGGTGAAGCAGTTCCTTGCGGGGCGTTCCGACTACCGCACGTCCACAGATTTCAAACCCCGACGAACTCGCCGGGGTGCCTCGATACTGGGACAGAACTCCTCCGGCTTGCACTCGCTGACTTGGCCGGTAAGTTGAAAATGGAGCCCGGCCATGAGCCTGCCGCCTCGCATCCATGTGCCGGCTTTCTTTTTCCGCTCTGAAAGCGAGAGCTCTTCGCGCTCCGTCGCGCGAGGCTCCGACTTCCTCGCCGCGAGCGAAGGGCAACGCCCCCGCGGGAGCGGCCTCCCTCACCCTGGGCGCTGGAAGAGCGTCCAGCTGACGAATCCAAGATGACCGCGGCTCTTCCGAGTCCTTGCACGACCCCGCACCATCTGCGAATCGGTGGTCCGGGTCGCTCTTCCGCTCACATCCCGATCCGACGGATCGCTCGGCTGCCTCGGCCGGCACATCGCGCACTTGCGAGCAGAAGGCAGAGGGCGTCTTTTTTCGCCTTCGCCGCCTCGCCGAGAGTCTTTCGCACGCACTGGCAGACAATAGCACTCCCCGCGTTCGATGGTGCGCTGCCTGCCGAAGCACCAGGAGGCCCATTTTAAACTCGTTTTGGTAACAGACTCCCCCGTAAGAACTAGTCGTACGGGCAAATAAAAACAACGCTCCTAGCCCCCGCAACGAAAAGGAGCTAAGCAATGCCGCAAAAAAAAAAAAAATTGGGTTGTGTGTATGTTTATACAGCCTAGAACTTGGTCTGCCTCAACGGGCGACGAGTCTCCCAGCTGTAGATGAGAAATTTAGCCAGTGCAGTCCAAACCGCTAGCCTGGGGTCTTTAACGTGCATCACGCAGTAGTGATACACGACCGCACGCCGGTACGATTCTCATCCAGATCGAAACGGGCAGGGGTGGGGATTGAACCCAGGATCCCTGGGTTCTGCAGCGCGAGCTTTCGCTCCACGTGCTCCGAGCTGGTGTGCGCTAGCCCACTCGGCCACCGATCCCCCAAGCAATGCCGCACAGTACGGCTCGTCTGCGCAAGCAGGTCGTGGTCACGTTTCTCGTGCTCCAGAGAGTTTGCTATCAAAGTGGTCGCGAGGAGAGTTGATGTTGCGTGTTGGGGCGGTGCCATGAAAGTACCATCGAGCGTCATAAAGTACTTCCGATCTTTTTGCGCACTCCCCCCCCCCCCCCCCCCCCTCATGTAATGCCCACCGGCCTTTGAGGTATTTTGAATAAATAAATAAATAAATAAACTCCGAATCTTCGACAAAAAATAAACTCCTAAAAATAAGAACGACCAACACGCGCACTCCCTTCCGAAGACTCGAGCGGCTGGACTGTTTGGAGAGATTTGGACCCCGCTTCGAAGCACGGAAGAGGCGGTTTCACGGAAACGACCACGACCAGAACCTGGAAGGGAGTTGCCGACCGTCGTGCTACGCCCCTTGATCGGGTCAGAGCGGCCATCCCTCGCCCTCCGCGTCGGGAATCCGAGGAGTCTGGTCGTCCGCCCGACGGCCGCCGACCCAAGCGCGCTGTCCCAGCGAAGGACGTCGAGACTCGGGCACGCACCGCCCGGCCTCCCGACCGAGGGGTCGCCCGCGTCAGTTGCCCAAAACGAGAGCGAGGAGGAAGAGAGCGCGGGCACTCCTCTCGGAGGGGCGTCGACAGAGCAGACGCGCGGCACGCTGCTCTCGGCCGAGGTCGCCGTTGCACGGGACGTGACTCGCATGACGCCGTACGGATAGCCACGGAGCGCCGAGGCAAGGGCCACCCACAGGGTACGTTCCCACCGGACACTGCACGACACGCTCACGAAGCACCGAGCTAGCCGAGCTGCTACTCCGCGCAGCTCTCAACCAGGGACTCAAACCGAAACACCCTTACCATTTCAACGATGGAATCGGTTTCGCTGCGGTTATTTCCGGCTTCGGTTTTTATATTTCGCTTACCGGTTAAGCTGCTACTCCGCGCAGCTCTCAACCAGGGACTCAAACCGAAACTATTAACCCTTACCATTTCAACGATGGAATCGGTTTCGCTGCGGTTATTTCCGGCTTCGGTTTTTATATTTCGCTTACCGGTTAAGCGTTTCTCCAAACCGTTCCTTTTATTTATTTTTTTTACGGTTCCAAAAGAAGGTTAGAGAATGTAGTTACAATGTTGCTCGGTGTCAAGAATGACGTCACTCTTTGTGTACTATACTCGGCGTCAACTGCTTTGTGCTACATTGTCAGGGCAAGCATGGCTTCCACAGTGCTACAGACCAGAGGCGTCAAAACTATTCAGGGGAGGGGTGGGGTTTCCTCCTTCAAGTTTATTACTTGATAGGTTTTTTTAAATGCGAAATGTCCCTATTTTTGGTTTCAAAAGAAGGTTAGACAATGTAGTTACAATGTAGACGCGCACTGTTTAACGCGGCACCCTTCCGTAATTGCTTTCTAGGTTCCAGAGTTTCTTTTGCGTAGTCGCTGGTGACACTGAACTTCATTGTTTAAGTTTTCGACAGTATCTTTACGATGTCATCTTTCTCATTCAAGTCGTAAAACTTTACGATTACTGGCCTCTCTACTTTATCACGCTTTTGTTCGTGATTCTTTCCACAGAAGTTACTGTGACGCCGAGCCTTGTATCGAAGACGTCATTTCGACGAAATTTAGACTCAAGTTGGACTATTAAGCGCGTGCGCGGAAATAGGCAACGAGCTGGTGCCACCTGCCGGAGGCGTAAACGTCCATAATCATTTTCTCACATTTAAATCGCACAACCGTACAAAGGCTGTTGAATAGTGCCCCATAGAATTGTGCGAAAAGCTGGAAGCTTAACCAGTCGAACGTCGAGGTCGGCCGAAAGACCTCCTTATAGCCTGGGCTAGGCTCTCTGGCGCGTCTTCGACTTGTGTGTTTGCCATCCTACCTCGCCAGTTCCGAAGCCACAGCGTGTCACGTTCTCGGATGTCGACATCTTGGCGGTTGGTGCAAGTTGGGGCAAAAAATATTAGTGAACGCCAGTGTGGCTCTCATCGTTCCAAAGCTCTTCCGCAGACTGTCAAGCTGAAGAGCGCAACAGAACAGATGCAGCGGACACGTCCGCTGCTGTGAGAGATCACGATCGGTGACGACACGTCTAGGGCGGCATCAGGCGCAAATCGAGGGACCACATTTTAGGACGTGGTAAATACACCAGTCGGAGACGCGAGGAACGTGCCTCGTGTCCGACTGGTGTGTTTAACATCCTGTCCCGCAAAATTGCATCAAAAGTGTTCCCCAAGTGGCAACGCACAAATGCCGGAGCATGGCCTCCAAGATTCTTGGCGCACCAAACTTCTTCCCCGGCCATTCCATTCGTCGGGAGGGACTGACATAAGGGGGAAATAATGTCTCGAGGCTGTTTCTGTGCGCGGTGGCGCTAGGCCCGAAAAATCATCGTTATCGACCTTGCTTGGCCAGCGGAGAAAAAGGCGCTTGTCTGCCCGAATTACAGTCGTTGCTTCTCACCCAAACACACTTTTTCTAGGAAACTGTAGGTTTAAATGGGATTGTTTTCTCTTTGAAAACCGGGAAAGATATAGAATCAATGTAGACTGGACGGACGAACTCAATCATGTTGGACAAAAAATAGTGGCAATAACGATCTCGATAAAGACCCCGAAATATTCTTTGTGAGGCCGAGCGGGTGAAACGTCATGCAGTAGACCCTCGTAGGTCGCTTTACTGAGTAGGAGGGGTTCGAGTTCTTTGGTCTCGCTTGGGACTGCATTCTTTCTTTCGTAATATATTTTGTTTGTCGAATTTTACCGATCGCTTTCGTACTGTCCCGCGTTTCTCTGAAGTGTTCCTGGGACGTCGTCTCGCCATGATAGGGTTGTGGCGCCTGGAGCCCGTCTCCGACCGGTGTGTTGAGCGCCTTATCGCATCACAAGTGGTCTCGGCAACGAATGACCTCATAAAAGCCGGGGTGTCACGCTGTCGGATGTCGCGATCCTGGCTGTTGACCGCAGAAATGCTGGTGATAAGCAGGAACGAACGCGAGGGCCACACTCGCCTTGGCGGCGTCTGAACTTCTGGCAGCCGAAGCTTCCGTGGACAGCCGCTCTGGAGAGCGACCTGCAGCAGAACAGGCGTCCGCCACATCCAGCACCGCTGCTGGGACGCCGCCAGGATCGCGACCGGCGACAGCGTGACACTTTCATGACGTCACCAGGCGGAAATCCAGGGACCAGGTTTTTTGAACGCCGTAAACACATCAGTCGAACACGCGTTACAGGCACCATACGTGAAACGAAGTATAGGGTGCCTTCATGTGCGCATTGCTTAGGGTGATGACATCTGGCCATTTCGTTCCGAGCGCTTATTTTTCGTTTTTGTTCTCGAGCGCGTGAAAGAGCGTCTCTCTACATGCGCCCTTGGCACTGACATTGCTACGGCGTCATTTTGTTTGCGGCGATTTCTTCGTATTTTTTCCTGCGAGCGCGTGCTGTCGGCACCGGGTACTAGAAAGAATACGCCCTAAGCGAAAAGCACATAAAGGCAGCCTAGACTTCACTATCGTATATGGTAGTCAACGAGAAGGGCGACCTGGGACTGCGTGACCGGTTGTTTCATCGGTTGATCAAACGAAGACCGATAATTGGTGTTCCGGGTCCAGGCAACTCGGCAGGAATGTCCGAGAGCGCCTCGCAGGAGTCCTCGGGGTCTCGATATGGGTCGCCCCCAAGTTCAAGAATCCCAGGACGAGCGAGCGAGCAGATGTAGGTCAGGCGAACGCCGCACCGATGAGTCGTCCGCGACCAACTTTCCACGGAGCTCACGACGGCGCATCTTCAGCTGGCACGTGCGAGACTCTGGCTGCACGTTCGCCGAGGCAGGCAGCCGAGCGTGTCGCTTTCCTCCCTCGCCTCGAATGCGGCGTCGTATCTCGCTAAAGCGGACAGACCTCGCGCACGCGATCGACCTTCCTGTTGCCGTTTTTTCGACGCACGACGCCCGGTATCCGATCCCGTTACGGCGCCGATACGAGCGCATAATCGTAGGCTAATCGTTTCCGGCGACCCTTTCGAACACTTTCGACTCCTTCGTTCACCTCGACAGAAGGTGAAGACCGAATTCAGTAAATAGGGAACTTGGGCTACGGCAAGACAGGTTTTCAGACCGTGCATGCGCCACGAACACGGCGGAACAAGGAAACATAAAAAAAAAACGAGGCCCAATTGAACACCTCCCAGAGGGCCACTCGCAATTCGCAAGATCCCAACGCGCTGGTGGCCACGAGTGAGGCTCGGTGAGAAGTCTAGGCAGCAGTCGTGTCTAGCCCGTGCGGGCCCCTCGGACGGCGGAGAGGTGTTGGCCAAGCCATGCGAGCTGAATGGGCCCTCATCCCCCAGGATGAAGTCTCACTTCGCGCTGCTGGCGGCGTCCTGCCTCGTGGCCTGCGTTTCCGAGGCTGGCCACATCATCCCCTGGCTCACCATCAGCAAGAGCATCTTCATCAAGCCGTGAGTACGCCTGCGCTTCCCGACCGAGAGCCGTGGGTCAACGGGCCACGTCCCGAACGCTCTCGAGAGACGCAGTAGAAAGGCTGTCGAAGGCAGTCATGGGCATGTTACCAGTATAAGTAACAGTGTTACAGTTACAGTTACCCAGGGTGGAAAAGTAACTCTGCTACAGTTACAGTTTCCGGTTTCAAAAAGTAACCTGTTACAGTTACAGTTACTGCAAAAACAGTAACGCCGTTACTTTCTTGTTACAGTACAAAAATTGGACACAAGGAATCACAAACCAAAACAATATTATTTCACTTGTTACACTATAGTGCGATCAAAGGTAAACTGAGAAATTAAAAAAAGTTAAAACCGAAGGGTGTTTCTTTTTTGCGTCATTCACCGTTTCAGCATTTTGATGTGCATAATTTATTTGCAATATTTGTTACAGCATCAACCGTTTTTCCAAATTGTCATCGGCCCGCGTCAGTGAACGTTTTAGTTTATGTTTCACTCCGAAACGAATGAGGACAGAGATGGTCACAAACTACCTTGTGGCATACACTCGGAAGCAGGCCTAAACATAGCAGGTCAAACAGCTTCCAAAGAATAAAGGAGAAAAGGACACGATTAGCTTCTGGTGCTTTACGAGTGTACAACGACCACCGCGGCGTCCATGTCCGAAACGCCAACTGTGGAAGTCGTGTTCACTCGAGCGGCTCCGAAGAGAATGAATAACAAGCGCCGGATTTCTGCACAATATGGGGACGGCTTCCTTGAAAACTAGTCTGGCTACCACTGCGTGGTCGTCGGATGGATAAATAATTTTAAAAAGCATAAGCACAATAGCAGATAGTGTGCCATGTGCACAAGAAGCTGCAGTGCGAGTGTGGCTGCAATGTTATCGAGCTTCGCATTTTCCCCAAGAATCCTTACTTATGAAGTCAGTCGATTGCGAGCTTGAATCGCGAGAGATTTGTATCAGACTCAACGTCACGTTTAAGCTCACGACCACTTCGTCTACGACAAGAGGACCAATTTTAATTCCCGGTGCAGGCGGTCCAATTAGGTTATCACTGCAAACCCCATGGTATGTGAAAGGTATAAAAAAGTCTACATGCCACCACTCAAGATGGAGCTATCAAATGCCGAGAGCTTACCTGCATAGACTACATTAAACTTCTCATATATACTTCGCTGTGGAAACTCAATCAAAACACCCCACCGTCTTCGTCGTCGTTCTCTCGAGGAAGCAAGGTGATGGCCTATGAGTAGCCAGCTGGATTCAACCGGACAAGCTCCAACCAAGTTATTGCAGCCCACCATAGCCAAGTCTAGCCAAGTTCCCCCCATACCCACACCGTTGCCTACCCAGAGAGCTGTGCTGCCAGAACTAGCCGGTATTTCAATAGGGATGAGGAAACGGCGAACGGGTGGGTGTAAAAACGACAGCACGGACATATCCCAGACACAGCCTAGACGGAATACTCGGAGACATCGCACGACCACCGACACCCGCAGATGGTCCCCACGAGAGAAGAGTGAGCCAAAGTCGGTGAAACAGACATTGTTTGCCGCCCCTACCACCGCGGGCGCCGCTTCCTTTATCTCCCGGTTTCGTGCTGACTCAAACTTCCATTCTCGGTCGTGGGAAAAACCAGGCAATTTTTTGTTTGTTTAATGCGTAGTCAAGATTTTTTTTTTTTTTTTTTTTTTTTTGTCAGCGAGGAGTTTGGAGAAAAATACTTCGAGATGGCAATAGCGAGTTTTAGTAGACCCTGTTTCCCCCTCCGCTAAACCTCCGCTACGAAGAAACCGCCACTGCGCCTGCGTGCCGATGGCCTTGGCTGTAGAGTTCCGGGTAGCGGAAGGGCTTAGCGGAGGGGGAAACACGGTCTACTAAAACTCCCTAATTTCTCCATGTCCGCGGCAGTGGGTTCTAATTTATGTAGTAAAAAAAAAGTAACTGTAACGGCGTAAACAGTTACAGTTGCCCAATAAAAAAAAGTAACAGTGCTACAGTTACAAGTTATCAGTATTAGAGAGTAACGCATTACAGGTAAAAGTTACCGGAAAAAGTAACTAGTTACCGGTAACGCGTTACTAGTAACTAGTTACTGCTTAACACTGGTCGAAGGGCCGACGCTTCCATTGTGCACGACGCGTCTGCGAGGCGGGACTCGGGGGTTCCACTGAACACTTTAGCGCCGTTCACACACATGCAACCGAGTAGGACCGAGAGATACAGTACCGGTTTTTAAACATCTTGCTGCGGCGGAGAGCAGGATGCGCTGCTGCGGAGCAGGTTTTACGCCGCCGCAAAAGGCTTAAAAACCGGTTTTATTTTTCTCGGTCCTACCCGGCTGCAAGTGTGTGAGCGGCGCTTTAGCCGACAGGCCGACCTCAGTCCCAGCGATGGCCAGCGTGTTTCGGGTTCGACCATCAACTCGGCTCTCATGCCGAAACATTGACTGAGAAACATGCTACTCTCGCCCGAAAAAGGGTTTCCGCGCACGCGCACTGGCCACAGCTTTTGTGCACAAACACGCTGGTTTAAATACAGCAGGAAACCGAATGAGGCTGAGGACGAAACGTCGACTATAGAACCCAGAAAGCTCCGCTTTCGAGGACATCGTTGGTGCTCTTCAGTGTTCCACGTTCATTTTAACGCGAGAGCGTTAGGGAGCTCGTGTCGCAGAAAATCCGGCGTCGGTGGGGCCCGAAAATCCCAATTGGTCGATAGGGTCATGACGTCACTGCCGCGTGTGACGTCACGCCACATGACCTCGCGCGGGAATTTCGAACAACCCAATGCACGTCACACGTGCATTCACACGTGCATCCTCACGTGACGCTACCTACTATAGCCACGCACACAGGCTTGCACGGCTTTGGGACGAGCCTGGGTTTAGGTGAGAAGGCTTTGCGAACGGGGCCCGATAACGGTATCGCGGTCCACTCTTCAAGGCGAAGCGACCTCCAAGTTCTTTCATTACTTAGGTTGTGGAATGATACACGGAGCTGTTTCCAAATCTATCACGCTATCACGCTGATCACAAACAAAATTAATGGTGGCCCACCATAGCACCTTTCCAATGAGACCCAATATCCGCAGTCAAGCACGTGCAGGTTGGTCGCTTTTGAAACCGAAACCTGGTGAAGCTTCGCTGTCATCACAAAACAGAGATAACCTAACGCGGGTCCCGATCACGCGCAGTGCGCATACGTGGTGTGGGCAAACGTTTTTGTAAAGAGTGTGTTGGTCTATGGACTCCATACTAACGCTGGTCTGTAGACGACTGCCTTCACCCTCGCCTAATTCTATATTTCTTTTTCCCACTGATGTATCCGAAGCCTATAATATATTTATGAGCCTAAACAATAGTAGAAGTATTGATGCATACAATATGCAAATAAAACCAGCAAAGTATATTCTAGATATCCTAGCACCGTACCTAACTTATATATTCAATTTTGCACTTGAGTCCGGTGAGTTTCTATCAAAATGCAGATTGCCAATGTTAGTGTATTGCATAAAGGTGGTGATTTAAATAATATTAACAATTTTAGACCAATTTCTATACTTCCAGTATTTTCTAAGCCACTCGAAAAAATAGTTTCAAATAGAATTGTCTCTCATCTTGAGAAATACCTTTTAATTACAAATTCTCAATTTGGTTTCCGTAAAAGTTATTCCACTGAGTTAGCATTATTAAAACAAAAAGAAATAATATTAAGAGCACTAGATAATCACTTATTAACAATCGGTATATATTTAGATTTCTCTAAGGCCTTCGACACAATAAATCACAATGTCCTCATAGCAAAATTAGAATACTATGGCATTCGTGGGAAAACATTAAGTTTGTTACAATCTTACTTACAGAATCGTACCCAGTTCGTGTCTATATTAAACCTTAAATCTGATATTTTAAAAATAACGAATGGTGTGCCCCAAGGCAGCATTTTAGGCCCCCTACTTTTTATTCTTTATATTAACGATATTGTGAATGTAAATCGTGATCTTAGAGTTGAGTTTATTATATATGCTGATGACACTAGCATCTTCTTTTCCGATAAAGATATCCGTACTCTAGTAACTAAATGTAATAGCGTTCTTGATCGTGTAGAAAGATGGACAAAAGATAATCACCTTAAGTTAAATTCGCAAAACACCAAAGCCATTTTATTTAAAAGTCAACATGCTACAGTTATGATCCCAAACCCACTAATTTTGAGCAATGAAGAAATTGAATTTGTCGACACTATTAAGACTTTGGGCGTTTGGTTTACAAATAGTATGTCTTGGAATAAACATGTTGATTATCTTTCGTCTAAACTGTCAAAAACAGTGGGTTTGCTAACCAAGTTTAAATCATTGTTACCTCGTTATGTTAAGCTCCAACTTTACAATGCTTTGGTATACTCCCAACTTAATTATTCTCATCTAGTTTGGGGAAATACAACAAAAACAAATATAAATAAACTACATATTTTACAAAAGAAAGCTGCGCGTGCTATTGCCAATGTTTCATACTATGATCATACTGAACACTTGTTCTCATTGTTTAATATAAAACCAATTTCAAATATTTAAAAGTCCCGACGTCTTGTGGCGTACATATTTACATATGTACGCCACAAGCTGTGTTTGGAGATTTGTGTTTGTCCTTTGTCCCTCTTGTTTCCCTTCTCCAGGTATTATTGTCGTCTTTCTTGTCCAGCTCGCTCGCACCTTTGCATTTAATTGCATTATAATTATAACCTTAAATTGCAAGCTTCACCCTTGTTGGTGTTAGACTGGTGGCAGCTGATAAAACCCGTTTGCTCTACTGACGTCTAACCCCTGGTTAGCTCAGTTGGTAGAGCGCTCCACCTGTAATGGAGAGGTCCCGGGTTCGATACCCGGACCAGGCGGATTTTTTCGGTCACTCACCAGTCACCTAGCTGTGTTTGGAGATTTGTGTTTGTCCTTTGCCCCTCTTGTTCCCCTTCTCCAGGGATTATTTTCGTATTTCTTGTCCAGCTCGCTTGCACCTTTGCAGTTAATTGCATTATAAGAAGTCTACGCAGTTTAAAAATAAAGTTTTTGAGGAATTATGTAACCTAGTCCTTTTCACTTCCTCATATCAACTCCGCCCTAAAGAAAAATGGTTTGTTTCACCATCACATACATTATATTATAACCACACGCTGAATTGCCAATTAACTACTTTATTAAATGAATTATTTTTAAAAGGTGTTGATATACATGCAATGACACTGGCAGAGGTACGAGCATTATTTTAGGGTTGTTTTCTTAGGTACGGCTAAGGCATACGAATCACTGTGCCATTGTATACCACAATGAATGTATTAATTTCATTTTTTCTCTTGTTTTTGTTTGATCTGTGGTCTGTACATTTAAAATAGTGTACTTTCTCTCAATGTAGCTATTTTGTTTGTTTTTGAAATTGCTTATGAATCGTCTGCTGTAAAGGGGGCCAGGACCTCCGTCAAGCTGCTGCAGCAGCTTTTTGTCTTGGTCCCCCGTTTCAGTGATGAAACAAAATAAAGATTATTATTATTATTATTATTATTATCTTGCCGCTGCGATGTCTCTGATCGTGCGGGCAAGTGCGTTCAATTGCAAGCTTGTCAAAGCTACGCTCACGCGCACGCTCCACATGCTTGCACGCATGGTGCACCGGTGATGCCATGTTCACACCGTGGTTCACACTACGGACGAAAAGAGCCGATCTGTCACAACTTACGCACACCTAAGCGCGACAAGCGGAACGAGTTTGTTCAGACCGCGATTGCTTGTAATCTGAATGAAATCATTCCGCTTCTCGCGCTTACGCTTGCCTGGGTTATGAAAGATCGGCGCGTTGCGTCCGTAGTGTGAACATAGCATAACGCGCCATGCTCGCAATTGTCTATTGGCGGCGTGCGCGAACTACAGGGGGCGCTTCTCTAGCTATCATCATCGTTTGTGATGTCGCGGGCAGGACAGACCGCGCAGATCTTAAGTCCTTGGGCTCGTCAGCTCGCTGCATTCGCGGGTAACGCGCGGCAAAGCCTCTTTTACGCGTTGCGTTGGTTTGCTGAAGAGATATTTGTAGTAGGACATTTTACCGAAGCTTGAAAACTTGGCAAGCGTAGTCGTGATAACAAACACTTTTGGCGCTGAGGTGTCGAAGCGCTCGACAGGTGGTGTGCTGTTCTCTACCCCAGCACAGAAAGCTGGATAGTGAAAATAGAATATCCAGCGCTTTACCCACTACAGCATCTACCACGGTGAAAAGGGTGTATTTTCTATTATGATTCGGACAAAACTCATCAAATTGAAAATAGAAAAGCGAAATTCGAGAACCTCTCGCGTGTGTAGTAAACACTTCAGCGAAAGTCACTCCGTGCTTCGTCTTCGAGTGCTCTGTGAGGGCTGGTCTCTTATAGCTCCAAGTTGGTTTTCTTTTTTTAATTTTGTAAACCACAAATATTTCCTCAAAATAACTGGTAGGAAGGAGCGGTGGCTGACTTCCGGAGTCGTTTCAACTAAATCCCCGCTTATTCACCGGTCAACGCGAAATGTGCGAGGCCCCCTCGCGATCGAAGCCTGTTAAATGGAGTAAGTCAGTGACACATCAGCGTCCACTCCCCACCCCCCCCCCCCCCCCCCAAAAAAAAAAAAAAAATGAAGCATACTCTTGCTACAAATTACTATCGTTTGCACGTTTTTTGGGGAACCCAAAGAATTACGCATAATGCACGATGCGCTTCTCGGAGAGCGATTTCAAATTTGTAAACAATTCTTACTAAAATTGGATAGAACACATTAATAAAACGCCTGAATTTGCCGGGTCATGGCCGACAATTTAAGAAATTCCGAAAATGCCCGTTTTTTTGTTGTTGTTTTTTTTTTCGAGCAGAAGTCAGGATGTGAGAAACTTCATTGTCATGTATTCGATGCGGGAGGAGTTGGTCAGTTGCCGACGAGCATTTGCTCGTCAGCGAGTCACACTTGGATAAAAGCGTCGGTATCGGCAAGCTCAATGCGGCTAAAACTGGTGTGCGGCGGTTTGCAACACAACTGTGCGCGCGTGCCCAGCTGAGATGACAGCATGTCATTTACTCTGGTGAACGCAAATCCTTTTTCTACAGCAGCCTTCACAGAGCGGAAAAAACAAGAATCAAAGAGGCTGTGAACAGCCCTGACGCACGCCGCGCAAGCTGTAAGCTTGGTTTTGAACTTTTTGAAGTTCTTTAATATAAAAAAGCAACTACGAGGCGCTGTTATTCATTAGAAAGATCGGTCACGAAAACGTCATACACGTTTCTTTATAAAATAAAGCGCTTTTAATCGGCAGAGATGCGAACTAACATAACGAGATGGGGCCGATCAGAGCATATCAGTACAAAAGGGAGTAAAGGAAACAGAGAGGAAGTTGTGGGAAGAGAGAATGCAGGGGAAATCAGCTTTAACAATATACAGGGCACAAAAACAAGAAATAAAGAAAGAACAGTTGTACGATAATTCATTGGGGAGCTCATTGCTGTTTGAAGCTAGGACGGGGGTGCTAAGAATGAAAACGTACAGGGCTAAATTCCAGGAAATTGACTCTCCATGAAACATATGCAACTATGAAAGGGAAACTATAAAACATGTAATTTTAAGGTGCACGGAGCTTCGTCCCACTCTCTTGTGGGGGATGACTACGAATTTGGAGGGGGCACTGGGATTTACAGACATGGATGGACGAATGGATAGGGAAAGAATTGCGGTACCTTTGAGGAGATTGGAAGATTGGTGGAAAAGGGTATAGGGAGGGGTAAATAAAATACAGATAAAAATAAGCAATGGAATCACTTTAAAAAAAAGGGGGGGGGGGCTGTTATAGCAAAATTCATACAAATTAAAAAAAAAAAGGGACGACGAAATGTTAGGCACGGTGGCGCAAGCTGCCGCCCGTTACAAAGGGTATAGCCATTACCATCCATCCATCCATTCATCCACTCCGTACTAATACATAGCGCGTCGTCTGCTCGTATCCCACGCGCCCTGTCCCAGGAGAGCGCTGGCGAAAAAAAGCAGCGGCGTGGCATTTTCCGTGTTGGCTTTCCGAAGTGACGAACATGCAGGGCTGTGGAGATCTGAGGCTGGGCGGATGGCCGGTCTCCAGCACGCGCTCCTTGGCTTTCAAAGTGCTTTGCCTGCGCACGCACCAGGGGTTTCCCCAGGAATTGAAATTAGGGGGGTGTCTAAATTTCTAAAGGGGGGAGGGGGGGGGGGGGGTTGGGGGGCATTGAGAATAGAGGAGACATTGCGATTTAAGAAGGTGCCTTCAGAAAAACGAGGGGGGTGTACACCCCTTCCCCCCCCCCCCCCCCCTAGGGGGTGTGTAGGCAAATCACTGGCACGCACTCTGGAGGCTCGCAGCTCTCGAGCCTCCTAGGATGCGGGAGGGCTGTCCAAACAGGTCACCTCAACTACGCCTGGTACGACACTTCTCCGCCAAATGAAGTGCGCCGCTCCGCTTCCGTCGGTTTTCGGTCCACTTACGGCCTTCATGGAGGCCTAGAGCATGCTCATCACGTGGGTCCGGACACCACACGCTCTGTTGCTTGTCCGTCAATCGCTCAAGTCTTCCCGTGCTCTTTAAGGCCCCGGGAAAGAGAAGGATACGAGGGCGCGGCAGAACAGAGTGACAGGCAACAGGCACACCACTGGCAGGTGGCGTGTGACGTCAAGTCTGACGAGCACCGACGTCACAGAAAAGTGGAGGAGGCGAGGAGGAAAGCCGTGATGCTTGGTTGGTGGATGTCCAAACAGAACACGGATTGCCGGACTTGAACTTTCACTTCATACGGTGGAGAAGTGTCGCCTCGCGCGTTCTCAAGTAGCGTCCTTGCTGCACGACGCATCTCAGCCGAACACCGCGACTCGGGTCCAATCGGCGCCTTTGCCTGTGACGTCCAAAAGCGCCCGTCTTGTCCAGGACAGTGGTTCGCAACCATTGATGTTTCGCGGACCCCTTGTGGATCAACGGATATTATGCGGGTCCCCGTTCATGGTTAAGGGGAAGGGAAAGGTATAGCTTAATTATGATAATGATTTAATAAATCGATATACTAAGGGCTAGACCCCTCTCATCGACATACACACGAGAAAATTCACTCGAAAATTGAAACGTTTCTTCTTAATCTAAAAAAAAAAAAAAAAAAAAAAAAACTTTTATTGCCGGGCTTGACTAAAGAGGCAGGGCTTCGCGGACCCCAAAAGGTCCATAGGACCCCCTTTTGAGAACGACTAGTCTAGGACAACCGAAGAACCTCTCTGTCATCTTCTCGGTGACTATTGGCCACGAGATGTTCTTTTGGTTTGTGACGTCACGACCAGGATTATCAATTACTAGCGACACTCTAGACCAGGGGTGCACAACCCAAAAATGACGCGAGCCAAAAAATGTTTATTAGGAACTGCACGGGTTTTCAATATCTGGCAGAGAGGTTTTCAAAATCTGGCACCATCGCACTGGTTGCCGTCTTGAGCACATCTCGCAGTGTCATGTCTGCGGGCCGCACAGAAAGCGCCCGCGGGCCGCATGTTATGCACCCCTGGTCTAGACGATGTATCTCAAAAGCACGGCGAACCCTTGGAGTCATCGCGTCTTTAAGCCGTCAAAGTTGACAGTCTGGCATTCCTGTATCTCCATTAATAAACGTGGCATATATCATATTCAAAATGTCATCATAGTGAGCGTTTGGCCAATCGCGGAAGGTCGACAACAACGACGCTTTTGGCAGCGCACGTCGCCAATATCAAGTATTCACTGGCGACCACAGAAAGATTTCACCGGGTTTACTTAGCACCATCCGTGCTGTTTATCTTGGCAGACTAAGGTTCATTCAGCCATGTTAGAGATTTTGAAGTAATATCATCGAACGTTCATAAACAAACTGCTTCATTTTAAAGACTATAAAACTTCTTGCCGATCAAGCCGGTGCCATCTTGCGTCTCTTTTCCGCGATTGCCAACCGAGGATTAGTTCTCCGCCGAACCTGGCAGTCTTCTAGACGGATCGCTGACACTCGGCCATACTGACTATGGAAACGTCCTCGTTTCTCGTAGCGTCGTCATCGTCTTCTGCTTGGCAATTGGCCGACCATGTCTTCGTCTAGCGCGTTTTTGTTTGCTTGTTCTAGAGGGCTTGGAGTGGACTGCTGAGCTTCCCCCTTTCAGGGCAATGTCTATTTCAACGCGGTTCGTACAACCGAGCTCGTTTAATCTCATAGCAAAGTCTCTGTGCTCATTGAGCACCTTGATCAGGGCTTGACGTTCCTGTGCAGTCACGCTGTCGCTAATGGTAACCTCGCTTTCGTCAATTGGAGTGAAGTTCCTCAACCTTGGGTCGAGGGTGCTTACCTCGTTTAGTGGATCGCATTCGGTTGTATCCACCTCCTCAACACGCCCTAGGCTTGTTCCTTTCTTTAGCACCTGAACTGTGTTGGTGCTGTTCGCCACAGGTACGGTGATTTCGGTGTTTGTGACGTGAAGCAGGCTGCCGGTGATGGAGTCCTTTCGCTGTACAATGACGTCAACATCACGCTCGAGGTCGACACTGGCCACAATGAAGTTGATGGAATGCAGTTCGAGGGCGACGTCTTCTTTGGCGGACATCTTTATGCGCTGTCCTTACACAAATAGTTCGAGATTCTTGAACATCTCGCCCTTTTTGTCCATGATCTGAAAGGTGTCATCAACCTTGAGGTAAGCTATGTTGGGCAGCTCCGTCTACGTTCGTCCAATGATTACTGGTATGTGTTGCGCAGTGTCCGGGACGACATGAAGCTCGACGTCTTCACCCCTTAGGCCATCCATTTCGATCACTGCACAAATTTAGAGAGGCCTTTGACAGGGTTATGGCCAAATCCGTGAAGGTCCAGGTCATCTGCTTCAAAGTTGGAGCAACATCCCATTGCGTCAGACGCTCTAATGATGCACACGGAGCTCCCAGGGTCCACAAGTGCGCCGTAGCCTTTCTCGTTGATAGAGGCAGTCTTTATGCACTTCACCTCAGCTTGCACGCTGGTAGCCGGAGACGCGACGTATTGTGCTCAGTGGTTTGCCTTTACGCTCTCCGGCGCCTTTTCACTAGTGATCGTGGGGCAATCTTTTACGATATGCCCATACTTGCGACACTCGAAGCACCTTGGTCCTTCAGTCTTGACAGCTACTTTCGGCTTCGTCTCTAGCGCTGCCGATGCTGACACGAACCTTGCTCCGCCTTGATTTGTTTCATGGCTGCTTCCATGGGAACTTTGGAAGGCGGCATCTTCTGACTAATGGTTCTTAGCAGCCTCCAGGAGGTCCGAAGACGTTACGAAAGTCGCTGCTTGAAGTCGCAGGATCGCAGCGTGGTTCACGTTAAGAAAGTCCCGCAATTATAAGATTGCGCCATTGTGAACTCATTTCCTTGACGTCACACTTCGAGCAGGATGAAGCTCTTGTGGAAAAAATAATCAGCGACGGACTCACGCGGTCCCTTTGTCCGCCGGAGCATGCTCTCGTAGAGTGCGAGGGGGTTATTGTTGTCATCGGGGAACATCTTCTGTAGTTCTTCTGACCATTGCAACCAGGTTTCCAGTCGCTTCCCGTACGCTCGATGCCACTTGAGAGCCGTCCCGCTCACCTTCGATGACGCAACAGCGAGCGTTATTCCATCGCTCCACCCAGCCTGCGCCGCCACCGTGTTGACATGGGATACCCAGTCTCGCGCACTTTCTGTCATGGCGCCCGCTGCCGACGACGAGCCAGAGAAGGCGGAAATCGACGCCGTCAAGTCCGGCATCGCGGTCACAGATGTGAAGCCCGGTTGCGACGTTCTCAACTGCACGTTGGCAAGCTGCTCGGCAACTGTCGGTATGAGTTCACGGTCTGCAGCCATGGCTGTGCTTTCTCGTCGAGTCAACGGAAACCCTGAACGCTCTCTCCTCGGTAGCAGAAACAATGGAGGCGCACCACCACCCGTGACGAAGAATCACGTTCGTCAGCGTGAACGCGGCTGTCGCAGCCACCACTGCTCCGGGATAGTTCAGCTGTAATCCCACTTCTGAATGTTAAAGATTTCGAAGTAATATAATCAAACCTTCATAAACAAACTGGTTTATTTTAAAGACGATAAAAACTTTTGCCGACCAAGCCGGCGCCATCTTGCGTCTTTTCTTCGTGGTTGCCAACCGAGGATTAGTTCTCCGCCGCACCTGGCGGTCTACTCTACGCATCGCTAACACCCATAACTCGCGCTGATGACTCCATATGAACACTTCAAGACTATAGGTGTGGATTAAAGGTCCTAGAAAAATATACTGCTTCGTGCTTCTTGCGTGATCCTTTTGACACCGACTAACATCGAGATGCAAGTTTTGAGGGAAACATGGCGGCAGCTGCCAAATTAACTGTAAGACAGGCTCCCCTCCCCGTAAAGGGTGCTTCGTCATGTACGTTGGCTGTTGCTGCGTCTAAAGGACGAGTTTTAGGGGCTTCCTCGGCGGTAAACTGGCAAGTCCTGCCGCGTTTATCGTGTTGTTCGTGCTTTGTGCGGCTCATCTTTTTCGGCCTCGGGCTAAAGAGATAATGAAACTCTTTTTTTCCTTGGCCAACCAGTCCTTCGAGTAAACGCTTCAAGTTTCTAAAGCATAAAACATAAAGCCGTTTATGTTTGCAACCACCAATTGCTGTTAAAAAAAAACTGCGTTTATGTAGTTTGCGTTTCCTCTTCGTCTCCCAATTTTCGCCCCCGCCTACCTCGATGTAACAGCGTCCCCCTTTTAGGTGCTTTGATTGGCGTCCTTCCGCATTAGCGTTCAAATATTTTAACCAGTCCGTCCATCTCGCCTACGCGAATATTTACCCCTGAATGGAGGACAGTAGTCTGCCGTCCTCTGGAGTGGAACAGTAAAGCGCTTTTCTCGCAGCGTGAAGCACGTGTACAAGGAGATCCCGGTGTACAAGATCATCCCGGTGTACAAGACCATCCCGATCATCAAGACCATCAAGGTGATCAAGGAGGTGCATGTGCCCAAGGAGGACCACGACCACCACGACCACCACGACCACCACGACCACCACTACAAGGTCGTGTGGCAGGACCCGTCGAAGGAGGAGTGGCAGGGCTCCTCCGGCTGGCAACCACCGGTCTACAAGGACGGCTGGAAGCCGCCGTCCGGCTGGGAGCCCGGCCAGGGCTGGGAATCCTCCGGGCCATGGAAGCCCCAGGACGAGGGATGGAAGTCTCAGGATGAGGGCTGGAAGCCCTGGGACTCATCGGGGTGAGTTCGTGCGTCCTCAAAGCTGCGACCAGACTGCGCCTTCCGCACGCCTGCCTGGAGACGGTTGTTGAATTCAATGAGGAGTTTACGGAAAGGGTACAGCTGCACCAAGCATTACATTTCACGACAGCGCTAAACGGGGAGGAAAGACTCCGATATCCACCTGCGCATTTGTAATACCCAGCCGCAGCAAACAGGCCCGTCTATTAGAGCCACCACAGATACGAGCGGCGCCTGACGAAAACTGCGCTCGTGACATGTCGCGGAGTGATGCCCCTAAAAACAAGGTCCCACAGCTCCTTTACAAGTAAGACAAAATTTATAGCAAAATGGCCGGCTAATGATCTTTGTCTTAGCTTTTTTTCTTAATTTGTTCTTTTGCTCAACAAAAAAAAGCAGTTTTAAACAGCCTCTGTTCGCGCCTTGTACCGCCTTAGAGGAGCGCTAAAAGGTTTCTGACCCCGGCGTTTTAAGGCGCTGACTTGATTTATATTTTGTAATAGTCCTTAAAATGGTGTGTTTGTGTGTCTGTTGTTTATACAGCCTGAAGTTAGTCTGCCTCAACTGGCGACTTGTCTCTCAGCTGTAGATGAATAATTTAGCCAGTCCGGTACAACCGCTAGCCTGGGGTCTTTAACCTGCACCACACAGTAGTGCTACACGACAGCATGCCGGTACGATGCTCATCCAGATCGAAACAAGCAGGGGTGGGAATTGAAATAGTTCTTAAAAGAAAGTTCAGCAGTCGCGTCGCCACATCATCAAGACCTTATTTAGAACATTCGGAAGCGCCAAGTCTTCCCCACCGAAAAGCCCAGGAGAGAGGGAACAGGTGGATGGCGTAGCTGGCCAAAGCTCGCATGCTGAACTTCGTGAGGGGGTTAGGAAGGCGCAGACTTGTACCGTACGCATTACAAGTAATCAAATTACTTGTAATCGATTACTTTTTGGAGTAATTTTGTAATCAGTTGATTACTTTTATTAGGCAGTAATCACAGAGTAATCTGATTACTTTTTGAAGTAATAAAATTACTTGTAACCGTTACTATTTTTCCACGGGACTACCCCCCCCCCCGGGCACACGCCTTTTTTTCCTGAAATAACAAAAATAAAATATGTCCGTTTTTTTTTTTTTTTCGAGCTGGGACTGGGAGTGGGAAGCCTCAGGGAAGCCACAGTGCGTGACAAAGGCCATGCAGGGCGAAGTTTGAGGGAGCAGAATGTAGCTTTGCAAGTCCTTCGTTCAAACTAGCACCCTCGCGCACACACACACAGAAATAAAAAAAAAATAAAAAAATCCTGCTTAGGGTACCTACTCGCAGCCCTTAGGAGAACCAGAACCGAAGAATGCCTAAAGCGGATGCAAAATAAAACAAAGGCAGCTGAAATATTTCCCCCTTTCCCCTACGCGGTCTTTGTGACAAGCAATGTTTCGAGTTGAGAAGTAGTCGGGGCAATCTCTTCCGCTAATGGATACTACAATGATCCGTTTCAAATCCTGGAGCTGCTGCTCTTTTGTATAACATGCGAGCTCATCCACATGTGAATAATAAAATGAGCGACGCAAACTTTGAGCGACAACCCTTGCTCAAGCTTAACAAGATCTAGAACCTCCTCCGCTTCCTCCCCCCCCCCCCCCCCCCACACACACACACTAGCGAACGCCCAAATCATTAAACTTCTTCAAACGAATTCTATGCTTGTGTCCGCATTGTGAAGGTGCAACGACCACGAAGAGGGAACCAGTTTTCCTTCTTCAATACTTGTGCAAATGTGAAATATAGGTTGGAAGTAGTTTATTGTTATGAGCGCTAAAGATGTGTCTTCACACAATAAATGAATCGGAAAAGTAACGGTTACTTCTTTAAGTAATGTCCAATTACTTTTGCCGTCGAGTAATCAAGTAATCTAATCGAATACTTTTTAGCCAAGAGTAATAGTAATTGTAATCGATTACTTTTTTTAGTAACGTGTACAAGACTGGAGGCGTAACGGGACTGAGATATAGAGAAAACCCTTCACAGCTCCATTGCAAGGCCCACGGTCTACCCCATATGTCTTCCGTCATTTTGTTATAACCTCTCGGTCATAACAAAAAATAACGCAGGATCTAACTATTCAGATCCTCGGCCAATCCCCTCTTTTGGGTAAGTGCCAGAAGGACATTCGCAAACAGCAACAGTCGCCTCGTTCGTCCTTATGTGTGTCACCAACTTTTTTGTCCTCGTCTTTTTGCGCCATTGCGGCTAATATGAATTGGCAACTCGGCCAAGCTAGCATTTAACACGTGGATATCCGTAACACCGTACACGCGAGACGCGCCCTGAATCCCAGCCGTCCTCGGGCGCCCGCCCAGCCGACGACAGGAGAAAAGACCGGCAGGACGACGAGCCTCTTTCGCGCGACCGTCGCTCTCAGACACGCGTCCTTTTTGGTTTATTTTCGACGCTCGCCGGCTCCCGTCAGGCATGGGTCAGTCTCGGGGCTACTTGGCTATGTACGTGGCATGAGCGGGAACACAATGTCTCGCCAGTCACAGATCCGACTTCCTCGGACAGCGACCAATCAGGTTTCCCGAAGCAAAGGCGCGCTTCGGCGAGGGCAGTCGGGCGCAGCTGCAGAGACGCAAGGATGAACGACGTGCCTCTGCGGGGGAGTCTGGGCGGCCCAGAGCGGCGCCACGCGTGAGCGGCTCACCCCTTGCTCTTCGCAGGTCCTCCCACCCCGGAATCGAGCGGCGCAACGCCACCGCCAAGGACGCCAAGCACTGACCGTTGAACCACTCCAAGCAGGCACATTAACCAGACTACTAGTCCCAGAGCGTCCCGGTCTTCGCGGCGGCGCATCGGCTCTTCTACGAAACGCTCCCAGATCACCCGCCCGTCCCCACGCAGCGTCGAAGCGCGCGATACAGCGCCGTTCTCGGATTCTCGGGACGGTCCTCGAGAGCCTCGTCCTTTCTGCACAAACTTCCGGGAAAGCGAGGCGAGACTCTGTTTCTGAAGGAGGAACCCCGCTGGCCTCGCACCTTCACGGACGCTGGGCCGCCTCGAATAAAAAAGATGGACGTCGTCGCTCGAGTACATGGTCGTGTGTGCGTAGCTCTCCAGTATAGCGTGCTCCGATGAGTAGCCAAGTGTCTAGCAGAGCCACTGGTGGAAAATTGTCTGCTGCGCTCCGACAAATAATTTTAACCGATTCATCGGTGACCGTGAAAATCGGTTGATCGGTCCAATGAGGAAGTAGAACAATGGTTAGAATACTACGAAATTATGGTTGGGGAAGACAATTGAGATTCTTTGAAATCATTGTTTCATAGGTTCTCGAGCGAAACCACACGTTGCGAGGATCGACGAGCGACCACCGAAAGACAAGGCCTGCGCATCCCCTGCTCGATCCCCGCCCACGCTGAAGCTCGACTAGAGTAAAGGCTCTCTTATACTCCGGCGTCGAGCGTAGCGAATGCAGCGCAGAGCGTGGGCCTTTGACTGGCCGGCAAGCAGGAAGTCGATATCTGCGACCAATCAACATCAGTAAGCCCCGTTTGCTACGCTCGACGTCGGAGCATCACAGAGCCTTGGCGTGGCCGTCTGCTAGCGTGGTTGTGACAATACACGCTGGCGGTGATGTTGACGCAAGCTAGCCGAGCTGCTTGGATCCACTAGTGGGCGGGAGGCCTTGTGCTGCCACGATAGGCTTTCAGGCGAGAGGCCAGCGCTCGTGGTGTGCGCGCGCCACCCAAAACACCTCGAACCCTTCCCAGAAAGGTCTTGGAATAACCTTGGATTTCGTTAGTTGGGCACACATTCACGCCACAATGTACACGGAAGGAGGAAAGAACCGAAATAAGTCTATAGGACATTTTTGAGGCGTTCATTGGCCAGCCACTACATGAGTAACTGACATGCGTGAGATATTTCTTATAATATGCACTGGCGGCCATAGCTGTGTGCGCGACTGCTGAGCGCAAGCTGACGGCGAGCTTCCATGGTTCTTTTGAAACGTGCATTTCACCCCATCAGGATTGCCGCTCTTAGCAGCCTATTAATGCGAGCTTCTGAGCAAGCGCTCTAAACAGAGCCCTCAAATAGGGCGTCCACAGGGTCAAGCTAAGAACAGCGGGGACAGTTGTCACGCCTCCAGCGGGAGTTTCGTATACTTTGGACAACGCTTCGGCGCCTCGTGCACCTCGAGCGCGCAGCCGAAGCACGGCGGAAGGCATGGACCGCTTGCTGGGGACGTTCCAAAGACATTCTGTTACTAACCATAGATATGTTTTTAGAAATGGAATAAGAGGTACTTGAAAAATAATAATATCCAAGAAACAGGCGCTGCTTTACTCAGTGTTCCTTCCCTTTGCCGTAGGACGTGGCAATTACCGGTTTGAGTTGAGCTAGTTGGCACGTATCCCTGACGGTGAGGGTACAGCTTTAACACTAAACGATTACACGGGATAAGAGATACACGCAAAGCTGCAGACTTATTCCTTAGTATTTCCTCTTCCCTCGGTCTAGTCTTGTCCCTCATCTAATCGACCACTACATGCTTATGAGATTTGATAAATGGAAAGCATTTTACACACTCATTTGTACCGACGAGGAATACATCGCAAAAAGAACATAAAATATTATAAATTAAATAAGAAAGTGACCTTAGAAAAGCACACATCGCCATTCACTTCAAGTCATTGGGCCTTCGCACATTGTAGATTTTATTCTTGTGTGTGTGTGTGTGAAGCGTGCTCAAAGGACTGTTATAGTATGAGTCACTGGGTCGCAGCACACCTTTGTTTTTCTTTGTTGTGATTCAAGGACTGCTGACACAGTCGTCTGTACTTTCTTCGATAGGCCTCAAACATCTCGTGTGCGTGCGATTTTTTTTTTTTTTTGCAAGATTGTTGAGGTCAGTGATGACTGGACTACACTCCCATATCTTGCAGTGGGCTGACAGGTGTCCCGCTGATGCGCCTTTCACGGCCGCTGCGTGTTCTAGCATTGATATATCGGCCGGGTCAGGATATCGGTCAGGATATCCGGATGATCTCCTAGTAGGCGTGTCCGAAAATATTTGCGAGAAACTCAAACACACACCAGCAAGCAGCAAAGGAATAGTTGCGGAAAAAACTCGATAGCTGTGATCCCATACATCTACTCGTAGAGGTAATATGCTATGCCCCAAACAAGGCTTACACCACCGAGTAAATAAGAAGGCGCGCAACGCTCCTAGTTCTCATAGGAAAAAAGATAAGCCCAGTGAGAAACAGGAGTTGCCTACCGCATTCCTCTATCGTGCGACAAATGTTACATCCGCGAAACGGGCCGATGTATTCGCAACTTTCACGGCCTATAGGGGGCGCGCTAGTTCCCATCAAAACGGCTGTCATCTGGATGTTCGTCGCAGAACAGGAAGATGAGGTTGTGTCTGCGACGCGTAGGTAATTCTAATGTTGCGAAATACGAGCGATATAAGAGCCAAATCTGCCCACAGTTGCTGTACATCGCTGTCCAGGTTACTTACGCGAGCGTGGTTTCGTTTAGCGCCTCCAAGTCACAGGTTAGCGCCAGTATGTTTAAGACGGTCGCAGCCATCCATCAAGCATCGCGTACCTGGATGACTTGAACCAGACGGAGTATGCAGCGTCGATTTCTGACCGGCCAGGAGACCTCGAGAGATGAGCCCGCCTTATTGGCACTGACAGAAGAACGCGCGGAACGCGCTGGCTGACCTTGACCCACTTACGAGAGACAGCCACGCCCTTTCAAATTACGCCGTCCGCTGGTAGAACCGCCAATTCCGCGCGGTGGCGTGAGCAAAACACACTATCGAATCTCCGTAACTTTTCTGATACGCGCTTCCAGGGCCGGCTTGCTAGAAACAGCGTCTTCGTTGGGCTGCAAGAAAGCCTGCCATGCCTCGACTTGAGACGCCACTCCGCTCGTGCTTTGGCAGTGCTTTGTTTCACCCTGTCTTATCTGAAACGCTGCTTGTATAGGCCAACGCGCTGTTTCCAAGCAAGCTATGCACTCGAGGTATGGGCACTGCGCAGAGACCGCGTTTGCGCATGCGCCCTGCCGCAAGCAGCACCAGCGCAGCGGCGTGACGTCAGACCGATCTCAGCAGGCAGTTGGACACCGCAATGCACCGAGGGAGCTCCAGCGACAACCCCGCTGGAGCTCTGCGCGTGCCGAGCACGAGAATGGCACGAGTCCTCGCATGCACGACCGTCTGCCTCCTGTGAACGAAGGTTATGGCGGCGACACGGATGCTCCCAACCGTTCTCCCAACGCCCCGTGCGTACAAGCACGTGCAGCGTGGGCGTGAACATAGCTTTGGCAAGCATGAAATTGCACCTACTTGCCCGCACGAGCAGAGACATGGCGGCCACCAGATGCCCTGCTCGCAATCGTGTCGTTTCTGCTTACGATGTACCGCGATGGACGCTACGAGCTACACGAGCCAATCCCTAGTTCGTAGCTTGTCTCGTGACTTCGAGCTCCCGCTCCCGCTGATCTCTTTTGCAGTAGTACAGCAGTAGGCTGGATTGTTGATCGAGGCTTGTCTCGCTGGTGTCGAGTGGCACCACCGGCAGGCATTATTTAACACCACCAAATGCGTGCCACTCTATGGGAAAAACGCGAAATAGTGCCGTTACCTCCGTTTCTAAGCTTTTCTCGACAATCAAACGTTTTGGCTGCTTTTCGGGAAGCCTGTCAAAACGCTTGTGCACAATTATTACAACTGACCGCCCTCGCAGTTCTTATAGTTCTTATAAATAAATGTTTTGTGGTAGAGAGTGACTCCGCTGGGCGAAAAATGTACCTAGTGTAACTCAATAAGACAAGAGTTTCCTAGAGTTACCGTGGAGTCGGTGGCGGTTTCGATGAGCTTGGTTTAGCAGACGACAAGCTCGAAGGATTTGCTACGCGGAATTCGCTTCCTCCCGGAAAGCCGCTATCAAGATGGAACTTTTTCGACATTTATCAACTTCTACAGGCTTCCCCGAAGACGGTCCTATTGACGGCAAGCTCCTCTGTTTACTCCACTACGAGAGCAAGCTTGCCAGCTCAGCCGTGGGTGCTCTGGCACGTTTGATCTTTTTAATCGGCGTTCGGACGCTTGACAAATATCGATTCAATGTCCAAACACCCGATATAATGATCGCGGCAAATCATAATATACTCACCTTCGAGCACCGCGTAGAAGCTTCGATATTCCTACTTTTGTGTGTTTCTCCCATAGACTCGCGTGTATTGCCTGGTGTCAAGTAATGGCCGCCGTCGGTGCCACCCACGGGCTCCCGATCCGCAATCCAGACTACTACAATGGAGATCAGTGGTCGCTCCGCCCAACCGGAAGGACGCGTGACACTCTGCGTGCTATGGATTGGCTCCAGTGTCTTGTCCTTTGCGGTCCGTCGTAACGTGAAACAGAGTATGGAAGTGGCCCAGGTTTTGAACAAGGTTCGAGAAGTGCACCATTCGCCGAGTTGGCTCCGGTCTCTACAGAACTTTGAGGAGAAGCACCGAGTCCGCGGGTCTATAGGCCGACATTTATCCCACTTTCCGCCGATCGCTATGCCATCTTCGTCCTCCAAATCCATCCGCAATTTCGGAGGCCTTAAATCGCCTTGAAGAAGCTTAATATTTTTCGCCCGAATTATATAATCATTTCGGGGTGCACAAACACGAATCTACGTAGAACACTTTCCCATCTGCTCAAGCGTTCGAAGGATTCCCCAAATATATAAACTATTTCCAAATAGTGCTTTGGTGAAACAGGTGGTGAACCTGGTAACGGGCTGTGGTGGGCCGACAAAGCTAAAGTCGCTAAATCTCGGGAAATAGCGCCAAGGTCCCAATTGGGTCGCCGTTTTGAATCATGTGATAAGCAGTTTCTCCTTGACGTATCCTGGTCGGTCGTTCCGAAATCACAGTAACAGGCTGCTTTATAAAGGCATTTCTTGTATACCAAGATTGTGTGAGACCTGTAGTCGCTTACGATATTCACGCACACGCGAAACAAGCGCACAACTTCGCAACGCCACCGCATGCAGCCTCGGTGTTGGACGAAATCGAACGCAATGTTCCTGCGATTAAATACGCACAAAGAACCATATCATTGTTGCATATCTCTGAATATAAGCCAAACTGATAGGTTGATTGCATATACAGTGCCAAACGCTGATATTTGTGAGGAACGCATTCAGTATGATAACGCGCCATCGCGTGTGGCTGCTTCAGAGCGACTTTATCGAAGATCTGAAAGCGCCAAAATGGCGATTGCCATAGCAAGAAATGACGTTCAGCCGATCGCGTTGTGAAGTTTTGGTTGTATGATGTCAGTATCTGCTTGTCCTGCTATTGACGGCGAGATGTTTTAGTGGCGCCCTTATATGGTTACCTTTCGTGACGTCATTACCTTGTGAACAACAAGCTTGAAGGTGTTTGTAAAGGGCATGGTGGAAGCTTGAAATCATAGCAATCTCAAACCAACACTGCCAACACCGTCAAAATTGAAGTTCTTCCATTCCTCTTATTTCCGTCGATGGAAACTTTTTTGCTGACGTCGTAGTCAGCATTCGGCCTATCGTGGAAGACCGATCACAGCGACGCTTTCGATCGCTCACGTCGCCAATACTCCGTTCCCCCTTAAGCTGAAACTAGAAGCTCCGCCTTCATTCTGAGCTTTCTGCCCTCAAGTGTGAACGCGCAGGCACGCGCAACCAAAGCACTGCGGAAGCCAGCGAGCTCGCGCTGAAAGCGGAGCTTCTAGTCTCAGCTTAAAGGAGCGATGCAACAATTTTCGCACTTTGCGCAAATACCGCTTGGAACGGATTCCTGACATTAATGACCTATGAAACACGCGTTCGTTTTTCACCCCACGCAATAGAAGTCCCCAAAAAAAATTAAAGAAAAACGAGCAGCGTTCACCCCCTCAACTCGCAGCCAGAACAAGCGGCCACGTGATCTGGAGCAGATTATATGCCACCAATGTTGATCATAGCCACGCGCTGGGGTTGGCAAAGCACAGGACACGCGCTGAGTTCCAGACATTGTTATGGCTCGGCTATTGTCATCGTTGCAGCGATTGGACACGGGCCACTACCCGAATGCTTCTCGAGCTAGTAATTATCACGAGCCCAAATCGAGTGCCCACGCAATGCTCGAGTCTAATCTATGAACAGCATTCAAATATCGTCATATGGGTGTACTGCGATCCCCACCTTACGTCATCAAATTTTGCAAAGGAGAGATTGAATGAAAACGATCGCTTTTGTCTTTGCAATTACACCGCAACAAAGAAGTTTCTTGGCCTGTGGCGTTGCGTGCGAGTATCCTTGAGTCCCACCAGTGCCAGTAAGCTCGTGTAAAGTGAAAAAACATTCCAATTGAATATCGTTGCACCGCTCCTTTAAAGGGGCGGTGCAACGATATTCAATTGGAATGTTTTTCACTTTCCACGAGCCTACTGGCACTAGTGGGACTCAAGAATACTCGCACGCAACGCCACTGGCCAAGAAACTCCTTTGTTGCGGTGTAATTTCAAGGACAAAAGCGACCATTTTCATTCAATCTCTCCTTTGCGAAATTTGATGACGTAACGTGGGGATCGCAGTACACCCCAATGACGATGTTTGAATGCGGTTCATAGATTGGACCCGAGCATTGCGTGGGCACTCGATTTGGGCTCGTGATAATTACTAGCTCGAGAAGCATTCGGGTAGTGGCCCGTGTCCAATCGCTGCAACGATGACAATAGCCGAGCCATAACAATGTTTGAAATTCAGCGCGTGTCCTGTGCTTTGCCAACCCCAGCGCGTGATTATGATCAACATTGGCGGCATATAATCGGCTCCGGATCACGTGGCCGCTTGTTCTGGCTGCGAGTTGAGGGGGTGAACGCTGCTCGTTTTTCTTTAATTTTTTTCTGGGACTTCTATTGCGTGGGGTAAAAAAGTGAAAGCCGTTTACAACTCCCTGTAACGCCGAATTGGAGCGCAGCTCTTGAGGAGGAGGAGGGAAGGGTACTCAGGGGAGGGTATACCCCTCGTCCTCCTCCTCCTCCCCTCATTCTTCAATCTCCTCCGGGGGGGGGGGGGGGGTCACGTGACCTCGGGGGGGGGGGGGTCACGCCCCGAGGTCACGTGACCCCCCCTCCCCCCCCCCCGAGGTCACGTGACCCTGGGGGGAGGGGGGAGGGCTCGCGCGGTGCATTATGGGACATTTCCCATAATGCACCGCGCGGTTACGCCGACGCCGCTCAAGCCGGAACCGGGCGCCTAAGAGCTGCGCTCTAAAAACGAACGCGTGTTTCATAGGTCATTAACGTCAGGGATCCGTTCTAAGCGGTATTTGCGCAAAGTGCAAAAATTGTTGCATTGCCCCTTTAAGGGTGAACGGATTATTAGCGGCGAGATAGTTTGGTAGCGCCCTCGTGTGGTTCCCTCTCGTGACGTCATTACCTCGCGAACAACAAGTTCGATGGTGTTTGTTATTAGCATGTTGGAAGCTTGAAATCTTAGAGCTCTGAGACCAACACTGCCAACAGCGTGAAAATTAAAGTTCTTAAATTACTCTTATTTTTGTCGATGAGAAATCCTTGGTTGACGTCATTATCAGCATTCGGCCAATCGTGGCAAGCCGACCACAGGGACGCTTAGCCCCGTGCGCGACCGAAAGCGTCGCTGTGGTCGGCCTTCCACGATTGGCCGAACGCTGACTATGACGTCGGAAAGGGGATTTTCATCGACGGAAATAAGAGGAATGAAAGAACTTTAATTTTGACGGTGTTGGCAGTGTTCCTTTGAGAGCGCAATGATTTCAAGCTTCCACCATGCTAATAACAAACACCATCGAACTTGTTGTTTGCAAGGTAATGACGTCACAAAGGGGAACCACAGGAGGGCGCCACCAAAACTTCTCGCCGCTAATAGCAAGCAGGGAAAGCAATGGCGCTCCTTTTCCCGGATTCAGTGACTTTAGCTAAACCGACAGCGGTCTGAGTGAGTGCCACGCTTCCGCGCAGGCACCAGGAGGACCACGGGGACCACGGAGAGCACGTGGATCATGGAGAGCACGGCACGTGGATCATGGAGAGCACGTGGACCACGGAGAACACGTGGACCACGGAGAGCACGCAAACCACGGGGAGCATGAGGACCACGGAGCACACGAAGCGCACGAGGTGAAGCACGTCTCGCTCAAGGACCTGCTGCCCAAGTGGGTTAGTCTCACCATCGGCATCCACAAGCACTGAGCCAGGAGACGCGCGTCCCACAACTTAGCCCACAACCAGAGCCGTGCAAGGCCGCTCGTCCTGCCGGTAGAGAAATCCGCGGCTGCGCCAAGGATTTCTTTCGGGGCAACGTTTCCGAGACTCGGTACCGAGTGTTGGGAGAGAGAACAGAAGCCCCGTACATTTTGGCCTTCCGTGGGAGCACATCCATTGGAGGCTATGGCATGGGGAGCGAAGAATCAGTTCGGGGGTTGGCGGAGGGACCACAGGAGGAAAGGAAGAAGTTATACCTTTGAACGGCTGTGTTGTTTGACAGCTGCTTAGCCCAGGAAGCCGATCTGTGACCGGGGCTGATTCAACTCAATGTGCCAAGTCTCCGTGACTCTGAGAGGACAGAATGTTCTCAAGATGTGTGTTCATTCGCTCGGGTGTGTCGGCCGGCCGTCCGTGACGAAGACCAATCGCCGGTGTGTGCGGCCCGTGTGCGCGCCCAAGGCGCGCGACGTTGCGGATTCCTCTGACGTCCCCGCTAGGTGTTCCTGCCTGTTCGCGGACCGTCACCACCGCGCGCTTCCACGACCAAGGATCGTCGGACAGTTGGCCACGGACTTGTGAACACTTCAAACCAACCCGCCTCGACGAAGCAGCCGTGTGCCAACGTTAGTCGTCGTCGAACTTAGTAACCGTGAGTGTCCCTGACTAATGCATAAATGGAAGGATCTACGCTTCACGGATAGGTATCAGTGGGCCTTCGGGCCAGACCGCCCAAATCGACACTTTTTGTGCGTTTCTTTCTTTACTACACACGTTCCCCGAGTGCGGACAGACAAATAAAGTGACGGTTCAGAACCCCCAGCAGGCGAGTTGAGCAACTGCTCGCCGAACGAGCGCATGGTCGAAGGTGAAACGAAGTATAGTAACCGTGAGTGTCCCTGACTAATGCATAAATGGAAGGATCTACGCTTCACGGATAGGTATCAGTGGGCCTTCGGGCCAGACCGCCCAAATCGACACTTTTTGTGCGTTTCTTTCTTTACTACACACGTTCCCCGAGTGCGGACAGACAAATAAAGTGACGGTTCAGAACCCCCAGCAGGCGAGTTGAGCATTGCCCCTTTAAGGGTGAACGGATTATTAGCGGCGAGATAGTTTGGTAGCGCCCTCGTGTGGTTCCCTCTCGTGACGTCATTACCTCGCGAACAACAAGTTCGATGGGTTGTTTAGCTGTTGGAAGTTGAAATCTTAGAGCTCGAGACAACACTGCCAACAGCGTGAAAATTAAAGTTCTTAAATTACTCTTATTTTTGTCGATGAGAAATCCTTGGTTGACGTCATTATCAGCATTCGGCCAATCGTGGCAAGCCGACCACAGGGACGCTTAGCCCCGTGCGCGACCGAAAGCGTCGCTGTGGTCGGCCTTCCACGATTGGCCGAACGCTGACTATGACGTCGGAAAGGGGATTTTCATCGACGGAAATAAGAGGAATGAAAGAACTTTAATTTGACGGTGTTGGCAGTGTTCCTTTAGAGCGCAATGATTTCAAGCTTCCACCATGCAATAACAAACACCATCGAACTTGTGTTTGCAAGGTAATGACGTCACAAAGGGGAACCACAGGAGGGCGCCACCAAAACTTCTCGCCGCGATAGCAAGCAGGGAAGCAAGGCGCTCCTTTTCCAGGATTCAGTGACTTTAGCTAAACCGACAGCGGTCTGAGTGAGTGCCACGCTTCCGCGCAGGCACCAGGAGGACCACGGGGACCACGGAGAGCACGTGGATCATGGAGAGCACGTGGACCACGGAGAACACGTGGACCACGGAGAGCACGCAAACCACGGGGAGCATGAGGACCACGGAGCACACGAAGCGCACGAGGTGAAGCACGTCTCGCTCAAGGACCTGCTGCCCAAGTGGGTTAGTCTCACCATCGGCATCCACAAGCACTGAGCCAGGAGACGCGCGTCCCACAACTTAGCCCACAACCAGAGCCGTGCAAGGCCGCTCGTCCTGCCGGTAGAGAAATCCGCAGCTGCGCCAAGGATTTCTTTCGGGCAACGTTTCCGAGACTCGGTACCGAGTGTTGGGAGAGAGAACAGAAGCCCCGTACATTTTGGCCTTCCGTGGGAGCACATCCATTGGAGGCTATGGCATGGGGAGCGAAGAATCAGTTCGGGGGTTGGCGGAGGGACCACAGGAGGAAAGGAAGAAGTTATACCTTTGAACGGCTGTGTTGTTTGACAGCTGCTTAGCCCAGGAAGCCGATCGTGCCGGGGTGATTCAACCAATAAGTCACCGAGGAGTGTTCCAGATGTTGTTCAATGCCGGGATCTACGCTTACGGAAGGTCTAGGTCAGTGGGCCTTGGGCCAAGCGCGCAATGAATCGACTTTTTGGGTGTTTCTTTCTTTACTAACCGACCCCGAGTGCGGCACAGACAAGGATAAAGGACGGTTCAGAAACCCCACAGGGAACTTGAGCCAACCCGGCTCACGAAGCAGGCATGTCGAACGTTGTGTCGTGAACAAGTATAGTAACCGTGAGTGTCCCTGACTAATGCATAAATGGAAGGATCTACGCTTCACGGATAGGTATCAGTGGGCCTTCGGGCCAGACCGCCCAAATCGACACTTTTTGTGCGTTTCTTTCTTTACTACACACGTTCCCCGAGTGCGGACAGACAAATAAAGTGACGGTTCAGAACCCCCAGCAGGCGAGTTGAGCAACTGCTCGCCGAACGAGCGCATGGTCGAAGGTGAAACGAAGTATAGTAACCGTGAGTGTCCCTGACTAATGCATAAATGGAAGGATCTACGCTTCACGGATAGGTATCAGTGGGCCTTCGGGCCAGACCGCCCAAATCGACACTTTTTGTGCGTTTCTTTCTTTACTACACACGTTCCCCGAGTGCGGACAGACAAATAAAGTGACGGTTCAGAACCCCCAGCAGGCGAGTTGAGCAACTGCTCGCCGAACGAGCGCATGGTCGAAGGTGAAACGAAGTATAGTAACCGTGAGTGTCCCTGACTAATGCATAAATGGAAGGATCTACGCTTCACGGATAGGTATCAGTGGGCCTTCGGGCCAGACCGCCCAAATCGACACTTTTTGTGCGTTTCTTTCTTTACTACACACGTTCCCCGAGTGCGGACAGACAAATAAAGTGACGGTTCAGAACCCCCAGCAGGCGAGTTGAGCGACTGCTCGCCGAACGAGCGCATGGTCGAAGGTGAGTCCCACCGACCTAAACTTGGAGAACTGCGAGGCTCACGTCCACTGATCTCTATTGTAGTAGGCTGGATCGCGGACCGCGGCCTCGGCAGCTGGGGCCGAGTGCCGCCACCGGCGGCCATTGATTGACGCCACCAAATGCATGGGTCTCTATGGGAAAAACGAGAAAAAGTGCCGTTTCCCCCGTTTCTAAGCTGTTGTCGGCACTGAAACTTTTTGGCTGCTTTTCGATAAGCCAGTCAAATAACTTGCGTACAAACATTAAAACTGACAGCCCTCGCAGTTCTTATAAATATTTTGCGGTCGACAGTGACTCCGCTGGGCGAAAAATGTAGTGCAGCTCAATAAGGCGACAGTCACCTAGAGTTACCGCGGAGTCGGTGGCGGTTTCGTTGAGTTGGGTTTAGCAGACGACAAGCCCGAAGGCAATTTGCTACGCGGAATTCGCTCACTCCCCGAAAGCCGCTGTTGAGATGGAACTTCTTTGTCATTCATCGACTTCTGGGCTTCCCCGAGGACGGTCTCATTGACGGCAAGTTCCTTTGTTTACTCCACTACGAGAGCAAGCTTGCCAGCTCAGCCGTGGGTGCTCCGGTACGTTTGAGTTTTTTAATCGGCGACCGCACGTTTGACAAATACCGATTCGATCCCCAAACACCCGACATAAGGATCGCAGCACACCATAAAATACTCGCCTCCGAGCACAGCGTACATGCTTCAATATTCTTACTTTTGTGCGTTTCTCCCATAGACTTGCGTGTATTGCCTGGTGTCAAGCAATGGCCGCCGGTGGCGACACCGAAGGCTCCCGATCCGCGATTCAGCCTACTACAATAGAGATCAGTGCTCACGTCAGTCATCTTGGTGCCTCGTTGTTGCCAGTAATGTGAAGATTTATTTAAAAACACGGACAATTGTTTTCCGTCGTCCAGAAATGTTAAAACAGTCCGGGACATAGCAGAACGACATCGCCGGAGATTTTCCATCTAAAGCTCGGGAATTCCCATTTTCGCGCCCACTGCCGCCCCTCTGCACTAGGCGCCAGAATGGTGGCGCCCATGGAAGCCAACCGGGAAATGGCGTGCCCCCGAGCATGGCTTCTTCTATGCGAGGCTACAAGCAGCGAGAAAGGCGAACAGAAGTAATCGCTATCGGACTCGGTGAAAGGACTACCTCGCAAAGTTTCTAATTGTCCATGAACCTGGTCACGTGGACCGCAATGATTATTTTGCTCTCGATTCAAACCTGATTGATCCCAAGCTTTTAAGAACAACTTCGAATTGTTCCGTCATACTACCACGACGTTTTCAGCCGTTACTTGAGAACGGTATTTTGACCGCTGAGTCAGGAAAGCGATTCCACTCCATAAGTCAGGAGCGAGCATTCTCGAATGCGCCGCTGGAACTCTGTTTTGCTCGGACGGAGTCTGACCGCTTAGACGGCAGATCCCCGGCCCTCGGCGCCTAGCGTACGGATTACGTCGATCGTTCTACTAGATTTTTATTTTGCATGACCGTGATCGAAACATCACGTGCCCCATATTTTCAATCACCGAGAGTTACTCCAACGCACTTATTAATTTTGTTTCTGGCCCCATGGTATTATTCGCGGCTTCTGGCTGGCCACATTCCAGTTTGTGGAGACGGCCTGGAACACTTTCAACAACTGGTGCCTCCTCATTTGCCTCCTATGGACCTTTCCAATGTTTACAAAATCACAGTCCAGCGTGCGATCTTCACAGCCCAGCACGTGCGTGTTCGTCGCTTCGGAAAGCGAGCAAAGCACGCGCCATACGCACGAACGCTCAAAATGGCACCGGCCACAAGCTCGTTTTTGGAAAGGTCTATACTTCCCGGTGTATGAACAAACTCTCTCTATTAAACGGCTCTGGCGTTCATATTGATATTGACGTTTCTATGTCCTGTGTATGATATTGCTACATATGATAGGTTCAGCTGATGCTATCTTATGTTGAGCTACGCGAAGTGTGACGTGTATGATAAAGATGCTCGAAGCGCGAGCATGCAAAATGTTTGTTGCCTATGAATTGGGCGGTACCTAGCGCCACCTAGCCTATTACTTGCAAGTCGCGACTACTCTGGTTGACCCTGCCGTCTGGTGGCAAGCTATTTAATCGTCTTTCACGCTTCCCGATATTTTCTGCAGGCTACCGTACAATTAGTCAAGTAGGTTGATGAAAATAGCTATTTTGAGAGCGGTTTTTTGTTTCGCGAATAGTTGACCACTTCTCCGTGACGTACGGTGTTAACAAGGGATATATATGGCCCGAGGAATAGCAAAGAAAAAACGAAGTGGGCGAAGTGGCCAGGTGTTGACAGCGAGAGGAGTGAGTAACTGCGTTCGAAACGCAAGTTTCCTTACCTTCGCGGGAAGTTGGCTTCGGTAATCAATACAGTACGTGAAAAGCTCGTGGTATGTTCTCTTTGCTACTCTTCTCGCCCCGAAATCATTGGCTCACTCAGATGGATGCGAAGCAGCTGACTGTTTTTCTACTTTTCTAGCGTTGCTGGCAGGCACTGGGGGCCGCCAGTGGCCCGAGGTATTTGCCAGTCCTAAAACTGTGCCAAGTATTTTCGGGTGAATCGCGGTAGCGTTCTATGCAAAAACCGACAATAGACATAGCATCCCCGGTAAGCCTTAATGAGCTCGATTCGGGACCACCTATAATGAGATTCAGACAACGCAGGAACTTTGCTCCCCTGCTTCAGGGACGAAATTTTCTGCCTTTCTGAAGGAGCATAGGTTACAAGAGCGTTCTTTCCACGATGGAGGAATACATAAGAGCGCAGCTCGGTCTGAAGCAGACGAGGCATACATCTATCGGGAGATGATGCCGCAAGCCAAACCCTCGGCGGTAGTCTGCGCCACCATCGAACGTGTCAAGTGTGTCGGTCTTATTTTCGTGCGGAAGGGAGTCACGCCTGAAAAGAGGCGAAAGACGCCACTCAAAAACACCTTTGAGGAAAATGTGAGATTGCTAAGTGCGGGCACCGTTTTTTTTTTTTTTTTTTTTCCGGCTGACTTTAGAGCGAGACCCCGTATTGATCACAGTCTATAGGGCTCCTGCGCTGAAGCTTTGAACAGACTGTAGCGCCCTCATTTTGGGTAGTACAAGTTCACCTGATTGAGCCTCGCACTACATATGGCACGTTGGTTGAGCTTTTTTAATTCTGTCTGGTGCTGAAGAACGAAAAAACACCTTTGAACGCCAGACATCGGCCAGACTCAATACCGCAAGACAACCAAAAGTGCCAAATTCATGACATCGCCACTAGGGTACGCGTCTCTTATCTCTGGGTGGTGACGTCAAAACACCTGTGACGCGACGCTTTAATTTTTCTTTTTCTTTGTCATGTCTACTTTGGAACGCGTGGAACGTCAGTTCTTGGCTCACGCGCTTAGCGTCTTAGCTTTGACGACGTTCGAATTTTTGTTGTTTCTTTGTATTTTCATTGTGATCTCGCGCTCGGCACCAGAGCTGGCACGCTTCTGCATGCGTGACAGTTTGAGACGCTAAAGTTTGTACTACCCAAAACAAGGCCTTTTCACAGCACCCCCTGGGGAACGCAGGAGGCCTATGGCTGCAGTGCGAGAAAGTCATGTCTGAGACGCGAAAAGTTTTCGAATACATCTGGCAAACACCGCGCGCGTGCTCATACGGCGTACAAGCGGTGCGAGGCGGTGTAGTCACCGTGGCTAAACGAGTCTTACATGTCGAACACGCTGCCCCGTCAGCGTCTCTATCCAAATCAGACGATGACGATTCCGCGGCTTTTCCTTTTGTATCGGGCGAGCCCAAAAAACCTTCGGGCCCTATCCAAGGCGTAAAAGTTAAAAAAGAAAAAGCGACGTTGATGCCGTTCACGGATATAAAGCAAACTTATACCAGAGGCTTTCACGTAAGGCGTATCTATGGGGTTGCGTTGAAACGCCCGTCGAACGTGACCGTAATACAAGCGGGCAAAGCACCACCGAACGTTGAAGCGTTCGGGAACGTCGAGGCTCGAACTGTCGGCAGGTCTCCGCTCCTTCGGTGGAATGCGTCGCTAAATACCCCGCCGTTCATTCGCAACAGGGACATCCGGGCGAATGATAGCGGCCTGGGTTTTCCGCCAAGACGTGCGCCGCCCGCCATGGCATTAGCCGCTGGTGCGCTGTGAGAGTCCAAATCCAAGCCACCGTGGGCGGACGTCCCACCAGCGCCGAGGCTGCTACGCCAAAAATGCACGGCTTTCTAATGGAGAAGATCCCGCGTCACTGGTCTGCGGGCGCTTGCGCGGCGACAGAAGAGAGGGCATGTTCAGAACGCCTTCCCAAAGGAAACGCACGAATGTCGAAGAGCGGCCGTCCTCCGTGGTGTCCCAGGCAGCGGTTTCACGAGCCCCTGGAGCGGCCGTGGCCCGCTCCCCTGGGCGGGCAGCGGTCGCGGAAGCAGGCGGCGCTTGAATGGTCGCGAGCATCGTCGGACGCGGAAGAGGGCCCGCGAGGAAGCTCCCTGGCAGGCGTCGCCGCAGTTCCTCCAAGCATTCCGCGTCTTAAAGGGGAACGCGTCTTCTTCGCTTCTATACGCTCGAGGAGAGCGTAACATATTCACCTACTCTTCTCCGTGCAGCTACTGACACGCGTAAACATTTCGAAAGGCCATTTTGTTCGGGATCGCACTAGGGACCGTGTGGAGACAAATTCGTGCCGAAACATTTCGTTCGGGACCTCCGAAACGTCTGGGATAAGTTCATCTGCGGGCAGAATGGGACACCCCGCACATAGGGGGAACTCCACTCCATCCAGAACCCCGAAGAGGTAAAGGCACCCAGTTTTTTCGAAGCGATTTTCCAACTTCGGCTGTCCGAATAAAATCGTCTTTACAAAATATACGAATCACTTTTACTCACATGCCCCAGTTGAACGGTACACAAGTCCCTACGTAGTAGTTCTCGTTGCGAAGACAGTAGCGCGTGCAAGAGGTGCTGCAAAGCCCAACTGGGCCGTCTTCCTCCGCGTTTACCATTTTCCTACCCCAGTCTCAGGTTTACGATCACGTTCACAGAGTCATGTTTCGCAGATGGCGAAACCGACGACCCGCAGTTCCTAGAGTAGAGCTGACCAACTCTGGCCTCGAGACCCATGACCCCAAGAAACTTCCGATAGCTTCTAGACGAGCATTTCGAGATGACCGCAAAGAAGATAAACTGCTACTGCAAAATGTCCAGAGCGAGATCGATTGACGGATGGAGGATGCGAGACAAGCAGAGCTGGACGTTCGGCAACAAACGCTGGTTCTCAGAATTCCGAGACACCATTGGGGTGTACTTTCGAATCCGATTCCCGGACATTGAGGCAGCCTTTAAGGGGGCCACAGCCATCCATCTCGGGGTAGCCAGGCGTGACCAAGGAGGGGGATGAACGATCTGCCCTTGACCCAGAGATGCCAGAGAGGAAGCCAGAGAGGAGCCAGAGGACGTCGGGCGCCCGAACAAAGGCGCCAAATCGAGGCCGTCGATCAACACAACACGGCGGGACGGGCAAGCATCAGGCGCCGGTTCCCTTTCATCTTCGGACGACCGAGTCGCCATGCAGGAGCAATGAGGAGAGCGCGGCTCCCCCCCTTCCGCGGACGTCTCGAAGCGGGCAAAGTGGCCAACAACCCAACAGACGCTCGGAAGCAGCGCTCGTGGCGCTCAAAGGTACCTGCCAGCCGCACCTGGAACTCGGGGTCTCCGTGCTCGGAGCTCCGCAACATTTCTTCGGGCTCGGGAGAGCCGCGGCCAAGCAGAAAGGCGCCCGTACCTCGAAGGTTGGCGCCGGACGAAAGGCGAAGTAAATCGAGAGCTTCACTCCGCAGGTACCCATTCGCCTCTTGCCACGACTGTTCGAAACTTTTTTCTTTTTTTGTCAAGAGTGCAGAACTAAGATGTCAGTTCGCGAAACAGCTCTCCGCAGCAAACTATAGGGAAAGATTTACCGCTCCAATAAAATCAATCTCAATAAAAAAAATATGGAAAAACGTGGTTAGGCACGTACGGTAGTTCATTCGAAATCGCACCCACCATAAAAGAAAAGAGAAAGTAACCAGGACAACCGGCCAAGAAACTGTATTCAAAATACTTTCGCAGGTGTTGTTTTACCAAGAAGATATATTCAACCGAGAACATTTATTTTATACATGAATTACATTTCTTGCTATCGTCTACTCACTTTCTCAATACACTTCAAACTTCTAAATAATTCGTCACCGGAAAAAAAAATAAATAAAGACGTTTACAATTCTCTGTAATGACGAGTAATGACGAGGAGGGTACGGAGGGGAGGGTATGCCCCTCCTCCCCCTCCGTACCCTCCCCTCCTTCTCGCCTGCTGCCCTCCCATTTTGCGACACATTTTCGCTGAATTTCCCGCTAAATTTACCGGGAAAATTTTCCCGCTAAATTTAGCAGATCAATTTTACCGCTAAATTGAGCAGAAAATTTTCCCCGCTAAATTTAGCGGAAGAATTTCTCCGCTAAATTTATCAAAAAAATGTTTCCGCTAAATTTAACGGGAAAATTTGCCATCGTGCAAGGCGCGCGGTTACGCCAACGGCGACGGCGACGCATAGAGTTATGGTAATGTACGCTAGAGGTTCAAGTGGCGCTAGTGTGCTGACGCAAATTGAAGCAAACAGCAACCAGTCGAAAATTGACTTCCGGTAATGCATTTCTATGGGAAAAAGTGAGTGCATTTTCTCCCTGCGCTCGATCATAAGAGCAAATATCCCAAATAATTCGTACGTACTAGGTAGCTTGGAACATTTCTCAGTCAGACCGACGAAAGAATTGGTCAGTTACGGCGTTTTTCTTTCGAATTCATCGCATTAAAAACTGTGCTAAAACGGCTTCGTACGAGTATTTATGTGCACTGTCGGACACTGTTAGCGCGAACGCGCGGCAAGAACTACGCAGTAACACTGGATCAGTAACTCGCAGTGCATGTACTATCAAAATAAATTGAAGGCCACGTAATCTATTCCGATTTTAAATAAGTAAGTATCGCTTTATTCTTTCCGCCCTGAGCGAAGCTGCTTGTTCTACGTTAAAAATATCACCCGCGCGCTCCATATCTTTGAGAACAAGTGCGCGATAAAAGCTGCCCGGCAGAGAAAACGATACGAAGAAACACCTTTCGTAGCCCACGGACTTTATTCTCTACGTTTTGAAGGTTTTTATCCGCTCATACACGACGGGATCATTTTCATATAGTGACAGGACTGGCATATCATCAATATACAAGTGTCACCGGAATGATGGCGAGCCTCGAACACACTCTATATTCGTTTCGATTGTAATTTTGCTTTGAATCATCGCTTGTTTTTACACACCTGTTGCGGAACACACGTTTGGGACTGAAATGTAGCGAAGTTGAATATCGTTCACTGATGAAGAAAAATGCGCTAATTAAAGCAATTACACTTTTACAGTGTTAATCAAGGTACATGCTATTCGGTACGACCCAAATAACCAAAGTGTTCCGTGTTATTTTCTGGCAAAGAGACAAAATGCACGCGCGTTTTCCCATAGGAATGCACAGGAGCACCGCAAAAGTAGACTGGTTGCTGTCTGCTTCAATTTGCGTCACGGAAGTCGCATAGACACTAGCGCCAGTTGAACCTCTAGCGTACATTATAATAACTCTATGCGGCGACGCCGCTCAACCCGGAAAGGGGCGCCTCAGGGCTGCGCTCTCAAAAATGAACCCCCGGTAGTCTCAACTGGTTGCAAATTTGTCCGAAAACGACCAGGTCTTTTACAGCAATGTGCTTCAAAATCAGATTTCGATTGCAAGAACATGAACATCGAACAGCAAACACGCCACTACCAAGATGCAGGCTCAAAATGACAACCAAAAGCAAGGGCTCTTTTTTTTTTTTTTTCATATTCGTTTTTTTATTCATAAGAAAAGCAATGGTTAACCCGAAGACACGCGCGCCCCTGCGTTCCCTTTTAACCGCACGTCCCGCTTGGAGCCAGCCATGAGGGTGTCAGCGGGGGTCGGCAGCAGTCTTGTGAATCGCAGCCTTTTGTCGAGGTTTGAGTGGTTCTGCGAGCGGCGGATTGAGGCGCCGACGGACGACTACAATGCAATGAACTCGCGCAGCAGCCTTGCGACGGGCTAATGGCGGGATTCCGGGTTCTAGCATTTTGACCACCGACAATGCTCCAGCTCGTAGTACTTGTAAGGAGATCGGTGTATGTATGTGTGTGGGGGGAGGCGGTTCAGTCTTTCGACACGTTCCGGGTTCAAGCTTTGTACGAGGGTTCCTCTTCGCTCTTGGCGAAGGGGAAAGTAACGAGGCTGATCATTTTCCTCGGCATGTGCTTGCCGTTTCTGAAGAAATTTTTGTACGCTTTTGTCAACACCTTTGCTGCCCGATCGACCTCTGCTCTGACTGGCAGAAATCCGCAATCCCCGATAGCATGCTAGCTCAGGTGATGACCCGAATAGCGACAAGAAATATCACGAACCTGTTCCGGAAGGCGTCATGAGCCAAACCGGTCAACAAACAAATAAAGCAGGCTTTATGTCGCCGCATCCTTTCTGTTCCTATTGGCGACGGGATAAGAGATTTTGGCATTCTTTTGAACAGTCTCGCGACCACGACCAGAGATCTACCAACGAAATGTTTCCCCCGTCATATTGTGTTAGTAATTCATAACCCACTCTAGATTAGTCAGCCCATCTCTGCAGTGACGTATCATCGCGCTAAAAGGGTCTCTCGTTGACGTAACTGCCTTTGGCTCTTTCCACGCAAGCAATTGCACACTTTATTGACGACCATCTCCAAAAATACCATTGTCATTCATTCGCTTCTCTTGTCTATAGACGATTGCAAGCAGGGCATCTGGAGGCCGCCATGCCAAAGCTTTGTTCACGCGCGCACTGCAGGTGCTCGCACGCATGGGGCACCAGTCGGGTGCCATGCTTGCAATTGTCTATACTCCGTTTCACCTTATGTTGTACCACAGCGAAGGCTAGAAGCGCGAGCTCATAGCGTTGGCAGCTGCCTTTGGTGCACGAGAGCTTGTGCCGCCGAGATGTGCCCTAGAGCAAGGAGCTCGCGCTTGTAGCCTTTCCTGCGGTACATCATAAGGTGAAACAGAGTATAGAGAATTACTTTTATGTTGACGATTGCAAGCAAGGCCATGGCCGCCGCCATTCCTCTGCTCGTACGGACAAGCTCGCGCAATTTCAAGCTTACCAAGGCTATGTTCACGCACAAACTGCACGCGCTCGCCCTCATGCGGCACCAGTTGGGGCTAAAGTCCCGCGATAAAAATCACGCTTTCAAGTACAGCCAACAATTGTTGTGGGAACGCGCGGGTCACGTGACGCGAGCGGGTGCTCCGCCGCCATTTGCTTCTAAGGGCCGCCTTTTGCTTCCAAGGGCCGCTCGAGAAACGGGCCTCGTGCACTGGCGCACTTGACACTACTTGCGAGACAAAGGCAGAGCCGTGGACAAAGAGAAGGAGATCCAGGGGCTTTAGTTGGGGCGCCATGCTTTCAATGTACCCTCTTGAAAAGTCCGCCTGTCCGCCAGTGCTCGCTTCCGTACTCCGAGCATGTATTGGCCAAGAGCGCCGCCTTCAGCGAGGACTCAGATTCAATCACGCGCTTCGTGTTCAAGCAATGCCGACCGCCAATGTTGCTCCATCGACTTTGCAAAGGAGTCTATATTGCCACCAACGCAACAATTCAACACCGCGGAAAGCGTTCCTTATACAGGAATTTCGAACCCGGGATCGAGATTGCCTTACCTTTCATGATTGAGAAAGCATATTTTGTTAGAAAACGAGCAAAAAAATAAAAATAAAAAACGCTTATTTGTAAGCTTTGTTTTGGAGATGGGTAAAAAGAGAACGGTCTTTGAATGTTGTTACGGGCGTAACGAAATACCAATGACCAGTGGCGTCACTAGGGTCAGCGGCACCTGGGGCGGTGGCCCGCGGCTACACCCCCCCCCCCCCCCCCCACCTCTCGTCCGCCGCGACACCCCCCGGAGCGCCGCACCCCTTGTGACGCCACTGCCGATGACCGAGAAATGTTTCCATAAGGCTACTTGTAAGCGCGAATTCAAGTGAGTTCGCTCAGAGTGGGGTGGCGAAACGAAAACAAGTCTGCATCTATTTTTTTTTTTTTATATACTCTGTTTCACCTTATGATGTACCGCAGGAAAGGCTAGAGTGCGGTGACACAAAGCGCGTGCGCCGTCGTCTCGTAGTTTGTCTCCTCTTTTTCTCTATTCCATCGGTAGAACATAGTAACCGACGAAAACGTCGTCCATTTGAAAGCCGTAGCTACGCGTTGTTGTGTGCTTCGAAGTGCCCGAATGGGCCGGCCGCGTTTCACTCCGCGAGCGCCGCAGACGCGTGTCGTCTGCTTCCCAGACTTTGGAAACATGTTCCGAAACATCACTCGCGATAGAAATCAACGCGATTATACTGTACCCAGTGGCTACACAAAACCTTCAATGGTCAAGGAACCTTCAGGTTCCTTCGATTTTAGTGTGGAATGTATTTTTCGCAAAAGCAGAGCGAGAAACATTCACCGCCCGAAACTCGGCGCCTGGAAGGTCCTTTTCCCTCATGAAGGTCCGATCCAGTTGGGCGCACGTGACCACTTCTCCGCCAATACGTAGCTGGCGGCGCAAGGAAAGGGAACGCGATACTCTGGCTCCGCAAGCAGAGCCTGTTCAGTTACTCTAGGCGAGATGATTTGGTGGCTCTCTCTTAGGGTTCCTATCCTCTCGCTACCAGGTTTATCCATTGCCAATGACCGACGCTGTCGTGTGTAAAACCACGGCGGAAGATTATCTTGTCCCAACAGCGTCAAAGTCGACAGTCTGACGTTTCTCTCCATTCTTAAAAGTTGATCCTATTCAAGACGGCGTTTGGCCAATCGTAGGAGCACAGCGCAGAAGATCCGCTCCAGCAGGCGCTCGCCGCCCTCCGTCGGGCTCTGGCGACGCGCGCCACATTCTCCAAGCCCACGCTGAAGGGCTATTCACACGAGGGAGACGCAGGGATGTGCACGACGTCCACAGCAGGCGCTATTCCCTCCTCAGCTTTGTCGTTCACTTTGCCACGAATTTAGCGAGCTCTACTTATGAGAGCAAATAGTTTACTAAGAAAATATCCTTGCCAACAAACTGCCGCCAAAATAGGTTTGTTTGTGTCGCCCTTCCCCTCTCCCTCCGCCGCGTAGCTGACGTCATAGCGCCAGATCGCAATGGTCTGACGTTTTCGTCGCGGGATGCGCGAGCTCGTGTGAATACCCCTTCAAGGGCGGACCATGCACTGGATACCCTACATTATGTCAAAGCCCCGGCCCTTTGAAGGCGATCAATATCAGGCAGCATTCCTTTCTTGAAAGGAAAAATGAACTGAATAGGTCCAAGGCCTATTGCTATATTCTTCACAACTTGACATAGAAAAACAAACTTCACTTGCGGTGACCAAAAACTGAGGTGTTTGTGAAGGTAAATATGCGCAATCTCTGAAACTATTTCACTTAAATTCACAGTCCGCGAGAAACAAGGGTATACTCAGCTTCAAGTTCTCGTTGGTCAGTTCGAATGTGCAATCGACGTGATCATGTTAACTGAGACTCAGTACGTCGAAGATAACACTACTTTTAACCTACCTTTATATAAAAAAAAATTCTAAACCGATTCAGCAGTCGCGGAGGTGTGTGTCTTTAATGGTAATAATAATTGGGGTTGTGTGGATATTTATACAGCGTGTAGTTGGTCAGCCATTTCAAAGTTGCGACGAGTCACCCGCTGTAGATGAGCAATTTAGCCAGTGCAGTACAACCGCTAGCTTGGGGTCTTTAACGTGCATCATGCAGTAGTGATACACGACCGCACGCCGGTACAATGCTCATCCAGATCGAAACGGACAGGAGTGGGGATTGTCTTTAATGGTAAAAAAACACTTTTCCTGCGAAATGATACCTGATTACTCGTGTGTTAATCGAGACTACGAAGTTCTATCTCTGTGCGTTAATCGAAACGTGATAGGCGTTGTGTACCGCAGTCCAAACAGAAACCACCGGAATTATTTTTTATTTCTTTGCTGGAATCAGTATTGTTTTTGCGAGTGAAAATAAATGCAACGTGCTTATGGGTGGCGATTTTAATATAAACTTGTTCATTGACGCTCCTGCGAAGACGCAATTTGAGCAGCTTATTTGAGAATTCGAATGTATGAATATGATCACCTCACCTGCCCCAATCACTCGTACGTCTTCTTCGTTGCTCGACCTATTCATAACCAATATGCATGCATCTCATTTTGAAGTAGGAGCAATAAGTACCGACATAAGCGATCACCACGGTATCTATTTGCGCCTTAAAAAAGAACGCATTGCATAAAAGAAACGCTGAACCAGTATTTCTTAAAGACATCACAGCAAACAACCCGGACCCCTTTAGACAGAAAATTCATAACCTTGATTGGAGCGATGTCTTTTGGGAAACGGACGCAGATCATGCCTATTATATTTTCTTATTTAGGTTTCAAAAGGTGTGCCATGAATGGTGTTACTTCGACACAACACAGAAATTCGCCAAGCTTGGATCGCCCCAGAACTACTGGGCAAAAGCAAAGCGAAGGATAGATTATATGCAACTTCCCCGAAATCGAGCAATCTCGAAGTGCTTAGAACTTTCAAATCATATCCCAACCAACTAACGAAAAAGACTAGAAATATGAAAGAGAAACATTTTTGCATATTGTTTTTCCACGTGTGTAAATAAGGCAGATGTTACGTGGAGGAAACTCAATGATTTGCTGAACCGAACTAACGCACCAAAATCAGTTATGAAAGTTTGTTTACGCAACGAAGAACTGACAGGGAGCCGCTTAGATTATAAATTCAATAACCACTTCGTCGACGTAGCCAGAGACGGTTTTGACAGTAATGCTTTTAGTTATATAAAAAGTGTGAATGACAAATGTTTACTTCTGAGCCCAGTTGTTGTAGATACTGAGGTGGCGTCTGTTTTTTGACGAGATTAAATACCAGTGGAAGGCACCGATGCAGACGGTATCAAGATTAAGCCCGTGAAATATGTTTTGGATTGGATATCGCCATGTTTAACTTGTGTATTTAACGTCTGCTCATCAGAAGCAGCCTTCCCCAAGCTACATGCAGCTCGCAACGGTCAGGTCCCCCAGCTGGCCACCGTGTCCCCTGGGGCGCGACTCCCATCCAGGTACCACGGAGTCCACTTCAGTTCAGAGCCACGCGACAATCGGATAGATGTGTCCGCTGTCTGCCCCCTCGTGGCATCAACATTCGCAACTTTCAGCGATGGTGGTACCACGGTGCGAGAACCACGCACCGTAGCTCCTGGAGGATCGGCTTCAGAATAAAGCTGCTTGCCTACACCTTCATGATAAAGCGGGGTGAAATAAAGCTTTTCTTCTTACACCTTTTCCACAAGGACGCAGCCATCTTGAATGTCGTCACTTCTGGTATGCGTCAAAACATCGTTTTGATGTCTCCACGCCGCTGGAAGGTGTTTAGCGCTCCGTCTGTGTACATAATCTCTGTCCTGTGTCCTTGTTCGCGCTGTTTTACCCGCAAACGTGTTCACGAAAAATGCGCGATTGTCACAGAGTCTTGTTTTGCCTAAGCGATATTTTCTCGCATATTCCAGGTTGAAATGTTTTATTATTTTTTCGTCCCGCATACCAGATACGAAACCCACGTGACTAAAAACAACAAAAAACGTCTATAATCGCTCGTATTAAAAAAAATGTAACTTTTTTTTTTATTTCCGATGTGGCGGGGATTACGTCAGCAAGCCGCCAGTGGCTTTACCCGAAAAATAAATCGGGTACCTTGGATCAACTATGAGGTGCATTACGTAGCCACTGCCATGGCCTATCTTGACAAAAATTATGCTGCCTGTTTGGCGCGTGTGTATTTTGTCCAATTAAGATGCTTCCTGTTTCTCCCCTTTCTTGTGTATTAAAAGAACAGTTCTTAGTTCAGCGCCGTTCTGTCGTGAGTGTTTCTTTACCCTTGTCCAAGTTTTTTGCCGCTGTTCCTTCGCCCCCCCAAAAGAGAAGAAAATATTTTCTCTTTTTACGGACACGGCTCCCCCGCCGAAATGTGGTCCTTACACCACGTCTTTTTCCAGGTTGGTTCTTTACCATCATGCTACCGAAGCAATAACGCCTGTCAAATGAAGGTGTCATGCCCACCCTGCGTGTAGGAGTGCGCGTTTTGAGTGCGTTCTAATGGCAAATTTCACTGGTCGTTTTGGAGCGCGCCGGGATCGACTTTTCTGGAGCGAGCCTATTTCACTGGGCGATCGGGATCGAGACGGACGTGTTCCACTGGTCGTTTGGGATTAGCTCCCGCTCCAGATCTCGATCTGGATCCGAGAAAAGTCGCTCCGACGATTTCGGCGTATTCAACCGGAAGCCAGCCGGGCCAGCCCTCGACGCACACACGTGACTTCCTTTCTCGCGGGGCATCTCGCCTGATCTCGCCCATCTCGCCTCAGAAGAATTCGTAATGGCCGCTTGCTTACCCCTTGGCTCGACAGCCGGTTCGTTTTCCAAGAAGGAGAAAGTTTTGCCGCGCTACGGGCATTCCGGCAATCTTTGCTACAAGCTCCTGAGCCATTCCTGCCGCTCGTGCGTCGAACACGTGTTAGCGCCGCGATTGCGAAAACGTCTTCGAAACGACCGCGGCAGCTGCGGAAAGGGGATTTCCGGGCGGTTGAATAACGAGAAGGCATCCGCCGATCCCGGAGCAGTGGTTATGCTCCACTGGGGATCCGTAGGCGGCGCGACCCCGTTCGGATCGTGTGCTCCATTCCGGATCTGGTCAACTGATCCCGGCGCGCTCCAAAACGCCCAGTGGAATTCGCCATAAGTTTGCCTCCTTGGTGCTTACTATTGCCCCTGAGAAGGCGACTCATCTCAGGATATACTGAAACGAAACCCGGCCCTTTTGACGAGCCGAGTGAGACTGCATCTCACGATCGAGTAATTATCCTACTGAACAAGTTATCGAATGGCCGCTCTGAAGTTATAGCCGAAATTAAATATATACGAGGGAAAGAAAGAAATAGTGATTCGGTTCTGGACAAACTCAAATGAAAAATCGACGAGATTGACCGAGACATCGACGAGATGGACCGAGAAATCTCGAGCTTGAAATCAGTTAGGGAGAACGTTGCTGCTGTGTCAGAACTCGCAGCGTATAATTAATCCAGCCTTTTCAGATGTCCATCAAGCAACATTGGTAGTGAGCATTGATTGGTCACATAGCGCGTGATTGGATACGAGCTGAGCCACGCCCACGGTGGAAGAAATACATTTAGGTGATGACTCTCTGTCTCGCGCGGCGACCACATTATGTTCGGCGCACCGAGCGCGCTTCGCTCGCACGGGGATAGATGGCGCCCACGTATAGAGGGGCTCGTTCGTGTGGCCGTTGCGGTGAGCGGACGTGTTTCCTGGTTCTCCTCGAGCATCCGAAGCTAAGTGCCAGTTTTTCTTCTTTTCTCTCTCTTTTTGAGAGTTGATAGGAAGTGACTATGCGGTAGCAGTGTTAGGTTTGAACAGCAGCAGTTGGGATTAGTAGAGGCTACTACGAAGTTAGTTTCGTAGGCTGTTTGACTTTTTGGCGGGAAGTGACGGTTTGTTCACGGTCTAGATATGGGTCTAGATTTGGGTCGGCAGGACAAGGGTGGGGACGAGTTGGTGCAGTGTGAGGGGTGTGGGCGGTGGTGTTACCTAGAGGAGACCGGTTTCGGGAGTCTGGAGGAGGCGAAGGGGATGAATTTCGAGTGTCGGCTTTGTGTGAAGCTTCAGCAGGTAACTGGGGAATGGGAGGGTAGAGTTCGGGAGATTGAGGCCGAGCTTAAGGCAGAAGGAGAGAAGCGGGTGGGTCTCGAGGCCCAGGTTGAGGAGCTGACTAGGCAGCTTAATCATGAGAGGGAGCAGCGGGTCGGTCTCGAGAAGCAGGTGGAAGAGCTGGGGGAAGTATGGAAGGCGGGTTTAGAGGAGTGTAAGAGGGAGTGTGACAGTAGGGTAGAGCGCCTGGAAGGGGTAATTCGAGCGAGTGAGAGTAGCGAGGGAAGAAAGGAGGAAGTGTCAGTTCTAGCGGGACGAACCGCCGGTCCGCAGGCTGGGGTCGCTGGTGGTCAGGAGTCCAGCCTGTTGAACGCGGGCTCGACGACGCTGGAGAGCTAAGTGACCCTCAGCTCAATAGCGCCTTCGAGCAGCAGGCGTCGGGCAGTCAGGTGACAGCAGATAAGTCGCAGGACAAGGGCGCGCAGGTACCAGGGGGATCTAGGGTACTGGTAGTGGGGAGCTCTAACGTAGCACGGGTTAAGAGGGGTGTACTGAACAGGGTGAAGAGAGACCAGAGGGTAACCGTAGAGGTCCAGCCAGGGAAGTGTATGGTGGATGCTATGACCGCAGCACGTGAGGGGGTGTGGGATAACCGGGAGGGAAGGAACCTAGTAATAGTTCACGCGGGGCTTAATGATGTGCTCCAGGGTAGGAGCCAGAACCTCGGAAAGCAGCTAAACGTGGGAATGCGTAAGCTGAGGGACGTGTCTGAGAATGTGCACGTGGTTGTGTGCACCATTCCAGAAGTTCGGGGGCAGTCCGGGGTAACGGAGAGGAGGGTTGTCGAAGCCAACAGAGTAATTAAGGGTATGAGTCGACAGCTTCGGTACGACGTAATGGAAGTAAACAGGGAGGTGTACGAGGCTGGCTCCCGCCCTTTTGCAGATGGCATTCACTACAGTGAGGCCACGGGTTACAGGGTGGGGGATAGGATGGGCCGCACGGTGACTGCTTTTTTGGGGGGACCGAGGGCCCTGGGGGTACTGAAGTAACTGAAAACCCAACAAAGTCAGGAGAGGCACCCAGGGTTAAAAAGAGGAGAAAACGTAAGAACAGGTATAAACAAACAACACAATCAGACATTGGATATATTAACATGCAGGGTGGTAGAAATAGGTTAAAATGGGAAGAGGTAGAGGAGCAACTAAGAAAGGAGGATTTAGTGGTGTATGGGTTTGTGGAAACACATCTCAGAGACATGGAGCAGCCACCTTGCAACCCTGACTATGTGTGGGAAGAATGCAACAGAACGGAGGGAATGAGGAAGGGAGGTGGAATTGGAGCATTTATTAAGAAGAACATGAACTTTCAAAGGATCAGAAAGGAGTGCGCCGAACACTTGTGGCTGAAAGGAAAAGTCGCTGGGGAATCAACACTCCTTGGAGTTGTTTACTTATGGACAGGGAAAGGTGCTAAAGAGGAAAACAGAAAAATGATTGATTGCATATCAAGAGACATTAGTGAGCTAGGGGAAGGCTCTGAAATAATTATTATGGGAGACATGAATGCCCATATCGAGGGTCTGGATGGGTATACGGACTCAACTGGAAGCATATTACTAGAACTGGTGGAAAAGCATGACTTAGTTTTATGTAATACCAGTCAGAAGTGTGACGGGCACATAACGTGGGAAACTGGCAATCTACATTCAACTATAGATTACGTACTTATGTCACACAAAATATATGGTAAGTTACAAGTAATGAAAATAGATGAAGAAGGTTCCAAAAGTCTTGGTAGTGATCATAAACGTATTAAGCTGAATTTTGCCAGAGAAGTAAATGCTGAAACTAGACAACATAATTCAAAGCAGACTTCCTGCAGCGACAAAGAGTTGGAAATAGTTGCTGAAAGAATAGAGGAAGCAGTTTCAGGGCAACGGTATACAGATTGGACCTATGAGAGCCTAACTGGGCTTTTTGTTCTGGAACTAGACAAAGTTCAGAGTAAACGAAAGGGGAAGCGAAGACATAGACCAAAAAGCTGGTGGGACAAAGAAGTGAAGCAAGCGATACAAAAACGTCAGGAAGCCTCTAGAGAACACAGGCATTCCAAGCGTAGTGGGGAGTCGGAAACGGAAGTAAAAAGAAGATGGGACACTTTTATAACATGTCGCCGAGAGGCATCCAGTTTGATCAATGCGAAAATTCAGAGAAAGGGTGAAGAATGGATGAGTAATGTAAGCAAGAAAGATAGAAACGCAGCCAAGAAGTTTTGGGAGCACTTGAACTCACTCGGTGAAACGACGCAAGCTAGACAGAGGTTCATACTCTCGCATCAGGGAGATCAATTAGAGGGAGATGATGCGATACGATATATAGGAGCAGTGATGGAGGAGAAATTTCGGGAACGGGTACATGTGGAAGATAGGAGAACCGAAGGCAGTATCAGTCCAGCTTTTGACATCGCGGATTTTGGACAAAGAGAATGGGAAAAGGCGGAACGAAGAGTCCCTAGTGGCACGTCGACAGGCACAGATGGTATCCCAATCAAGCTGGTGAAGAATTTGGGTCCTAAATCTAAGGCAAAACTAAGGGAGGTAGTGAGCACTATGGTAACAAAAGGAAATATTCCAGATGAATGGAGGCTTAGTAGGATGAGTATGATATATAAGGGAAAGGGAGATAAGTCTGACATTAGGAATTATCGTCCCATAACCGTGACACCAGTTATTTACAGGTTGGTAATGCAGATTATAAAGAACAGACTGGAGGAATGGGTAGATTGCGAGGGCATACTGGGCGAGTTGCAGAACGGGTTTCGGAAACAAAGAAGGTTGGAAGGACAATATATTTTCTCTAACACAGTGTATAGAAATAGCGCAAAAAGAAAACAGACAGCTCTGGCTGGCATTTCTGGATATCAAGGGTGCCTATGACAATGTGAACCAAAAAACTCTGTGGGACATAGTGGAGAGCTTAAACCTAGATGAAGGACTAACAGCAATATTAAGGAACATTTACAAAGATAATAAGGTGATTATAACATGGGAAGGAAAGGCAACGGGGAAAATAGAGATAGGACGAGGCCTTAGGCAGGGGTGCCCGTTATCGCCTTTGCTGTTTATGTTGTATCTGAGAGGATTGGAGGATAGACTAGAGAAGAGTAGGCTTGGATTTGACCTTTCGTACAGTAAGCTAGGCCAAACAATTCAGCAATCCTTACCGGGACTGATATATGCGGATGATATCGTACTAATGGCTAACAACAGGATAGATTTGCAGGAATTAATGAGCATCTGTGGTAGGGAAGGAGAGGAATTAGGTTTAGAATTCAGTAGTGAAAAATCAGCAGTCATGATTTTTAACAATGATGATGTTGAGAGACTGAAGATACAGAATATTACAGTTGAGAGAGCTAGTAAATACAAGTATCTAGGAGTATGGATATGTGGTGGTGCAGAATATCTCAGTGAGCATGAAAAGTATATAATAGGTAAGGGCAACAGAAATGCGGCTGTAATGAAAAATAGAGCACTTTGGAATTACAACAGGTATGAGGTGGTGAGAGAGATTTGGAAAGGGGTCATGGTGCCTGGCTTGACTTTTGGAAACGCAGTGCTATGCATGAAATCCGAAGTGCATGCAAGACTAGAAATAAAACAGCGTGGAGTAGGTAGGCTGGCTTTGGGGGCACATTGCAAAACACCAAACCAGGGAGTACAAGGAGACATGGGATGGGCGTCATTTGAGGGCAGGGAAGCTGTGAGCAAGATAGAATTTGAGGATCGGTTGAGGCAAATGGGTGGGGAGCAATGGGCACGAAAGGTTTTCAGCTATTTATACATGAGGAGTATAGACACAAAATGGAGACAGCGCACTAGGAAATTAAGAGGAAAGTTTTTAGGCTATAGTGGGGTTACGGAAGAGCAGGTCTCAGTTAAGAAGAAAGTTAAGGCCACAGAAAGAGATCGGTGGCTAGAGGGAATGCAGACAAAGAAGGCTCTGGAAGGCTATAGATTAAACAAAACAGTTATTGCCAAAGAAAGCATTTATGACAATTCTAGGGGAAGCTCATTGTTGTTTGAGGCAAGGACAGGTGTTTTGCGAACCAGAACATACAGAGCGAAGTACCAGGAAATGGACACAGTGTGCGCTGCTTGTGGAGAGGAGGACGAGACGGCTGAGCACTTGATACTCTACTGTAAAGGGCTTCACCCTATGCATACCGAAGACAACATAGATTTAATAAGGTCATTGGGTTTTAGAGACAGCGAAGGAAAAGTGGATTTCAATACAGTAGAGATTACCAAGCAAAGATTAAGTGAATGGTGGCAGAAAGCGAGAGAAAACTAGGCATTTTCTTATTAACTGATGGCAAGGGGGATTTATAGCCTCACTTTCTTTTCAGTACGGAATGAATATAGTTTTCACATTTAAATATTCTAAGCTTAAAGGGTAAGACAAAATGGCTAGGTGGCGTAAGCTACCGCCCGATCCAAAGGGCTCAGCCGTATTCATCCATCCATCCATCCAGCTTGTGAAGGCTTGTATAGACCCTTTCTTCAAGGGCGCCGCCATCTTGAATTGTCGTCACTTCCAGTATGGGCGAAAACATTGTTTTGCCTTTGCCACGCCAATAGAATGCATTTAGGAGAAAAGCGTAACCGTCACCCATTCTCGTTTTCTCTACCCTCTATTTTTTTACTATTTGCAGGTTGAAACGTTTTAATATTTTTTCGTCGCCCATACCGGATATGCCAACTTGGCGGTCGGGGGCGAGAGTAAGCAGAAAAGGTCTATAGAGGGCTTGTGAAGGAAATTATGCATTCTTTACTTGGTCCCTATGTACTGTGTAGTGAAATGATGGATTTATGTTGGCGCACTGGCACTGATTGCCTTTTCCCCCGCGCGGTTCCTGTCTTTTTTTTTTTTAAACGAGAACATTCCGATGGTGACTCAACGTGACAAAAATACTCGTATAAATATAGAACTTCCCGGCATAATCCACTGAGCCTTCAATAATTTAGAGTAATTCAGAGTAAACACCTGGGTCGTGCTCGCATGTTTTGTCAAACAAGATGTTTGGTAACAGTTCCGTAAATTGTTTACACACACTGCGTGGCTTTATATGAGGTCGGGTGACTTTTCCCACCCTGCTCCTGCCTTATTGAAAAAAATAAATTCTAATAATGTTAAATAGTGGGGCCTACATAATTCTTTACATGGGCATAAAGGTTTTAGCATTACAAATGGTTTATACATACAATGTCAACTTGCACTGTGGAACATACAAACCTTGTGAGCAGAAAATATTCCTATTTATGATGACATAGTGACTGAAATGATGACACAGTATGATGACGTACTGACTGACACGATGACACAGTGACTTAAAGTCAAACAATAGTAGAGATTATAAGACATAAATCACTTTTCATCTATACTCTGACAATATGGTGTCACCCCTCTTACAGGTAAAAAAATACCTGACAAATATTTTTGCTTTAAATTGTACATAAAATCTGAATTCACTGCATACTATAGTGCTTCTTGAAGAACCGCTTTGGTGTCGCCGGTAAGGCTGCACCAGGCTGTTTCGTCCAAGAAGAATCAGGGGAATCGCTTTCCGATGTCACCTCAGTGGGATCCATGAAGGAAGACAAAGAGAGCAGGGCGCGGTGGTGGTGTCGATGACTTGGGAGGGTGCCGATTTGTCAAACCCGAAAAGTATAATTATTCTTGTTTTCTATTCATCCAACAAAATAAAGGCACATATTTCGTGCGCAAAGCCCACAAAACTAAGTAAATCACTAAATATTTATTATTTGCAGGAACTATAAGTGCTTTGTTATTTATCATTTTGGCGAAAGAAAGGTTGGTTTCGTTTTCGCCGCTTTCCCTCAATCGAAGGCGCTGGAAGACGGTATGTTAGACAGTATCTTGGACAGAAAATGAATGGGGAAGACGGTACATTGGACATGACTTTCTTTCTTTACTAAACAGCTACCTCGTTGACAAAAACGTATTCTAACATATTTAAACGTCCTGAATGAATTAAATAAATACTGTAGCAGTTTAAGACACGTTTACTGGAGGAAGAAAAAGCAACGTTGCTAGCGAACTACTTTCTTGACGGCGGAGGCACTTCAGATGGGCGCAATGCGCTTGTGGGTGGAGCTAAAGGATTGTTCTTAGGTTGCATCCGACTATACCAAAGAACGCCATCTCCTACATCCTGCGTTTCTCGCCCATGCCCTTAAACTAAGACGAGCGCTATTTTGCTGATTTCTTTATTTCTTGAGCTTGTTTGTTCCTACTCATCGTAATATGCTCACAGTGTTGTCGCATTCGCAAGCTGAAGTAGGAGTGGAGCAACTGGGCAATTGTTTCTTCTTTGCGTTCAGCGCATGGAAACATTATTGTGCATGTGTCAAGAACACTTTCGATTGTGTCCCGGTAGACAGTCTGGTGGCTTTTATTTTCCACGAAGAACTGTTCCGCTTTCTTCAGTAGCTGGAAAATGTTCTTGTTGGGGTGTTTCATGCATCCTCTGTTCTCCACGTTTCTCAGTGCTTCTTCGGTAGAAATGTTCTTGTCGATGCTGAAAGCGGATCGGCATGCAGGGCAGCGTGTAGCTTTTTCTATTTTCACGCTCAAGAACCCAGTTACATAATATAGCAGGCAGTCCACAGCCTTGGTTTCTTGAGCCTTTTCTGTCCAGACACCTTCGCCTTCTCTGTCCTCGACAGAAATTACACTGTCAAGTTCGGTCTTCACTTGGTCAACGAAATAAAAAGACTAGGTAGGAACTAGCGATCGGCCCTCGGGATTGCACGAAGCCACTGCTCCAGGCGAGCGTCATTCGATGGAGCTTTAAACAAGGACACTCGCTTTGCGCAGTTCCGGTACCCCGAATATTCTTCGGGTTAACGCTCATCTTCGTGCACGATTGTGGCACCTGTGATCGACACAGCACGAAAGCAAAACCTGAGGCCAGCCACTGACCGCACACTACCACCAGCACCACACCGCGAGAAAGGCGAGCAAGCTACGCCCCCGACACCGTGGCCGCCGAGGAGAGACCTCATACCCACGGTGCTCACACCTCAGCGCCCTCCGCGGCGGCGCGGAACAACTATACTTCCTTTCACCTTATGTTGTACCGCTAGCGAAGGCTAGAAGCGCGAGCTCATAGCGTTGGCAGCTGCTCTTAAAGGATAACTGCAAAGAAAAAAAAGTTTTTTTTTTAAACAGCCTAATGGGGACAAGCATGTCACAATTAGGCTGTTTTAATTACGCGAAAAAAAAATTTTTTTTTTTTGCAATATTTACGCCACAGGACGTAATTTAGTCGGAGTCAGAACTTCTCCACATTTGAAACTCCCGCTCTTTCGACCCCCGCGGAGAAGTACGCCCCGCCCCTCACTCTGCTGACGCAGCGTCTCGACTTCCGGTGAGATCTGGCAACAACGCCACAACGCACGTTAAACCAGAAGCCCAGAAGCTGTGCGGTTTACGTGGCCGGAGAAGAGCCGAAGAGCCCCTGTGATGTTCGCGGTAGACGGAAAGTATCATTCGTAATCGTCGTGAGTGCTTTGAAAGCGAAGGGAGTCACAGGGTCTACGAGTGCGCAACCACAAGCCAAGGTTCACGACGGCGCTGCGTTGACTTCGGCGATCTCGTTCTGTTTGGTGCTACACGGCGATGCGAAAAACAGCTGAAATGTTCGTGGTGTGTGTGGTGCGGTTATTACGTCGTTTTAACTGAACAATGAACTCCGAATTGTTGCCCTAAATCTGCCGTTTTTATGCTTCGTGTTGTTGGACTGCGTTTGCACAGCGACGTGTTGCGCTCATCGTGCGGTGTGAATAAATTTGGGCAAGATTTCGTACCTGCCCACAGATGCATGAACTGAGACCATTTTTTACGTAGTGAACACAGTGCTTTTTTTATTTCCAGTTTCAGACCTGTGTTCCAGAGCAAGTGTATAAAAGCAAGCGACGATTCTAAGCAAAATAACAATGGACAGGAATATAGAGTGTGCTCAAGGCTCGCCAGCATTCCGGTGGCGCTTATATCATCGCTAATACGAGAGGCGTTCATAAAGTTCGTATTATCGGCAACAAAAAAATTAAAAAGCGGAACAAAACAGGCCTCAACATGAGCGCTCGTCCCCCTAGTTTCCGCACAGTGTACACATTGCGTGCTATAGTAGCGCGGAACGCTACTAGGGAGTCGAAACCAAAATGGCACCACCCGTCGGTGCCAAGCACATGCAGTGATCCGTTTTTTCCCATTTGAAGAGAAGCAGTGCCAAGGATATTCATTCCAATCTGGGAGTGTTTTTCTGGGACAACGGCCAAGTTTATGAAAATGTGGTTAATTGGCGCTGACGCTTTCAGTGTGGCCAAACAACAGGAAAGCATTTTAAGGACGACTACCAAGTGATAGCTGAAGTGGAGCGATTCCTAAACACTCAAAACCAGGAGTTCTAAAACAATGGCATCCGGAATGTGGTCCATCGCTGGCAAAACTGCGTAACGTTTGGTGGCGAACATGTATAGAGAAAGTCTCAACTCCTACTCGAGTTTGATTGCTGAATCTATTCCTTCGCGACAATGATACGAACTTTATGAAGGCCCCTCGTATGCCTGTCCTGTCACTATATGAAAATGACCCCGTCTTGCATCTTTACGAGCGGTTAAAAACAGTCAAAACGTAAAGAATAAAGTACATGGGCTATTAAAGGTGTCTTTTTTTTTATTATGTTCTATACCGGGCAGCTTTTATCAGGCACCTGTTCTCAAAGATTTTGAGCGCGCGGCTATGTTTTGAACGTAGAACAAACGTCTTAGCAAAGAGCACAAAAAATAAAGCAGTACTTATTGAAAATCGGACTGTATTACGTGACCTTCAATTTATTCTGATAGTACCCGCACTCATCCAGTGTTGCTGCGTAGTTGTTGCCGTCTCTCTTGGTTTTCCAGACGTCCTTCGTTCGTTTGGCACGTATACCCCCATACTGAAAAGCGCCGACGTCGTGTTCGCGCTAAAAGTGTCCGACAATGCACGTAAGACATGTACGAAGCCGTTTTAGCACCATTTTAATGCGATGAATTTGAAGGAAAAATGCCGTAAATGACCGATTATTTAGTTTGTCTGACTGAGAAATGTACCAAGCTACCCAGTACGTATAAATTATTCGGGATATTTGCTCTTATGATCGAGCGCACGGAGAAAATGCACTCACTTTTTCCCATAGAAATGCATTACCGGAAGTCAATTTTCGACTGTTTGTTGTCTGCTTGAATTTGCCACAGCACACTAGCGCCATTTAAACCTCTAGCGTACCTTATAATAATTCTATGCGTTCCCCCTTAAGGCTGCGGTCCCACGGCAGCCATCTTGAGCAAGGCGTTAGTTCAACCAATAGATGGCGACACGCACCCGTGGGGTGGCCGAAACACTGGTTCATGGTGGGATGGCTCGAGCACCATTACGTTCCCTCGAGGCCTTGCTCGCGCCGCTGCCAGCTGTGCTCAGCTGGCTCAAGTAGCGTGGCCCAGCAAACGCATGTATGCGAGAATGTCAGGCTTGGAATAAATAGACCGATCTCACCAGCCAGTTTGACTACTTTAGTCTTTCTGCGCGTGTGACAACCTCGCTGGAGCCCTGCGCGTGCAGGGCACGAACAGTCTCGTGCACTGCCGATTGCCTCCTGTGAACTCAAGTTATGGCTGCCTCGCGCATGCGTCGAACGCTTGGTGAGATCGGTCTATTGTTCTCTGATATAGACGTTTCCACTGTTTACAAAAATCACAGTCCACACGTGTTAAATCACAGTCCAGAACGCGCACGTTCGTCGCTTCGGAAAGCGAGCAAATCACGCGCAATACGCACGAACACTGAAAATGGAACCTGCCAAGTGTCCTTTTTTGGAAAGGTCTATAGACCTTTCCAATGTTTACAAAATCACAGTCCAGCGTGCGACCTTCACAGTCCAACTCGTGCGTGTTCGCCGCTTCGGAAAGCGAGCAAAGCACGCGCCATACGCACGAACGTTCAAAATGGCACCGGCCACACGCTCTTTTTTGGAAAGGTCTATAGGGAGATGCAGTTCGGGGGTTGTCACGGGCTTTCGCAATAAATCTTACCAAGAAGGAATCAATTGTTGATTGACGTGTCAATATTCTATTGTAGAGACACAAGAACGTACTGAGCGTGCATTCTGCAGGAAAGCACGCTCAGTAGACTCACTCTTCCAAGACACCAGTGGAAGTGGACGTCAAGTAAACTGCTTCGCGATTTACGGTACTTACTTCACCATTATAATGACTGAAAAGTGACGTCACAAAATATTGTGTTTCACGGGATCCGGAAGATGCTGTAAAGGTTGTTACATTATAGTTCCCAGAAAACAAACGGCGTTGCAATATTTTCGGAAGTACCGACACACATAATGTTGTAAGTACAGCTTAGGAGGAATATGATGAAAACCATCAGAATAAATAGGAAGACGTTTATTTGCAATGAAGACGCTATGAACGAACGGCGTTTAGCGACGGCAAGTTATGAGCGTTCGGGAATGTATAAGTTCACGTGATTGCTAATTATGGACATGCGGACATGGAAGACCTGTTTTGTCGGGAGATGGAGTTGCGGTGATGACCTGATATCGGACGACTCGTGGCAGACGAATAAGCAAGTTTCTTCTCAGCGAATGGTAAGCGTCCAGTGTCAAGCACAGCACGTGGCTACCGACGTTGTCGACGTTTCGAACACTTACCGCTTTCGACAAAAGTGCTGGCACCTGGGCTAACTTGGTGGAAAAGACTCGAAGTCTTCCTCGAGTCCAGCGCCATCATGAACAGTAACTGAAAACGATGCACTACTCAGTCCGTGGGTGGCGAAACCTATCCGCATCTGCGGAGTCATGGTCGATGCGTACTCTGAGTGGTTGGAAGTTTACACAATGCCTGCCACGACGTCCAAACGCGTCATTGACGTTCTACGCTCTCGTTTCCCTACTTTTTCCCTACCGAAAATACTTTTCTCTGATAACGCGCCAAATCTTGCTTCAAATAAAATAAACAAGTTTAAGAAAACAAAACAAAAAACGGCATCAGGCATCACATTAGTGCACCATACCATCCTGCAACTAACGGGCAAGCAGAACAGATGGTGTGCGAAACGAAAAAAAGCCCTCTTGAAGCTTACGGAAGAAGCAGTTCAGTGAAAAATCGCCAGGTTCTTGTTCCAGCAGCAAGCGACGGTCTCGAGTCATCTTACACGATAAAAACACCCACCGAAGCAATGTTCGGCGGACGAAGAGCCACACTCCTCGATCTCATGATACTATGGCCTACGAACGAAGATCGAAAGATTCCCAAATCGGGAGTAATAGCAGTTTATTCGGTCAGACAACTCGTCTACGTGAGGAATTTCAGCGGAAGTCGGGCCTTCCATGTAAAACTTGAGTAGATAGAAAAGGCTCTATCTTGGTTGACCAGAAGGTGTCATCCCTCTGAATACGTTGGATAGCAATGCTCTTGAGTGTAAATATAACGAAATCACAAAACTCTCTTTGTGCATTGTGTAACCGCCCTTGTATTTGGTAGTAGAAGCTATGGTGGTGATTTGGATCTTTCACACCAGGCTCCTTTTTCTTATTTTTCGCCTCCTACTCCTTTGCGCTTTCAGTAGGCTTCGAGAATCTTTTGGAACGGGGACACTTTACGTCAACGAGGCCATTTGTTCCAAGTAGTCAATCAGGGAACGCTGCTAGAAATCCGTCCCTCATTATAACGAATAAGCCGCACTTCTGCACAGTGCAGTTTTCCTGTTCCACGTACAGTTGTGAAGCAGCATCCCCATTTATTTTACCATATTCCGTTGCGGGTGAAGAAGGGTCTTTGGGTACACGATACTTGAAACAAGTCTGGCACTGTACACGTACGTTGTGGTTCGGACACCCACTAATGTCATCGTCCTTATAGAGCCTCATCATTTAATCCACATTTAATCATTACCTCGTCACCTCATATAGCTCTTCATCAACAGTAAGTACAATAGGCTACAGCCATATTACAATTCAAGAATTGAAAAATGGAGCCGTTCAGTCCTTCAATATGTTTATTATTTGTATAATGTTATTACGTTACATTACCTCGAGACGATCGACGTCCATCGTCGATCTTCAAATACCTATACCTGTATATAAATTAGACGCACAAGGGGGGATCGGTGGCCGAGTGCATGGTCTAGCGCACACCAGCTCGGAGCACGTGAAGCGAAAGCTCGCGCTGCAGAACCCACCCCGCCCCTGCCCGTTTCGATCTGGAAGATCATCGTACCGGCGTGCGGTCGTGTATCACTACTGCGTGATGCACGTTAAAGACCCCAGGTTTGCGGTTGTACCGCACTGGCTAAATTGCTCATCTACAGCTGAGACACCAGACGCCCACGAAGGCAGACTAACTTCCGGCTGTATAAACATACACGCAACAATTTGCAATTAGACGCACAATCACAAAGAACACAGCGTGCCGCCTCTTTTCCTTGTCTCTCTTTTGAGACGGTTAGAACGGTCGCACATAAAACCCGCGTTTCTCCTACCCGGCCACTTTCTCCTCTCATTATGTGTAGTTGGTTATAACTAAATACGCTATAATAATGGTGTATTATTCATATTTAGTTTCAGTTTCAGTCAGGGGAAAGGAGGTTCGCGGGAAATAGAGCCAATAAATGAGCTGCGCTTAGAGTATCGGCACTCTCTTCCCCGACACTGTTGTGGGCGCCGCCATTTGGTGCTTGTGCAAAGCAGGCGCAACTGCCGATCGTCATGATTCAAAAGTGCGACTTCCTCAGCATTAGATTCGGTGTTAGGAAGCTCACGTAATATTGCTTTGCTTTGTCGCAAACTGTTTAAATTGGAGGACGGAAAAGCGTTTCTTGTGGTTTCAGATAAAGCTTCAAATAACTGGCAACCATGATTTTAAGCCACAATATGGCCAAGTTTCGCTACTCTGAAGCGTAGCTTATTTAATGACACTATTCATGCCCTTGTTCAAGAAGCTCGTAATACCTGGAGGGGCCATGACGTGAGCCCCGTGGATTCCACAAGCCACTACCTTTTGACACCTGCCTCTTCCTCATTGTTCCCGCTAATGCCAGCAAATTAGCTACGCTTCAGAGTAACGACACTTGGCCATATTGTGGCTTAAAATCATGGTTGCCAGTTTTCTGAAGCTTTATCTAAAATCACAGGAAACGCTTTTCCGTCCTCCAAGAATGCTTAAACAACCCGCGACAAGCATAGCAATATTGTATCAGCTTCCTAACACCGCATCTAATGCAGAGGAAGTCGCACTTTTGGATCATGACGATCGGCAGTTGCGCCTGCTTTGCACAAGCACCAAAATGGCGGCGCCCAAAACAATTTTGGGGAACGGAGTGCCGATACTTTAAGCGCAGCTCATTTATTGGCTCTAGGCATGAAGTGAACTCGGGTGTATTCTTTCCCTCTTCGTCTTTATTGTTTATTGATTTCAATCATATCGAATAATGAACACATTATATCACGCTACGTTTGTGTAATTATTTGTCTTAGATTTATTAACCTGACCCAGTACTTAAACCATTTATTTATCGATAGTAAATCTTCCAATATATTTTCTAAATGTGAAGGTAAAAAAACACGGAGATTGATGATGATACAGAAGCCAACGCCGTCCCTCAAAATTTCTTGAACATTAGAAATCAGCAGTTTTGTCTGCCATCCGGCAGGTAGCGCTACGAAACACCCAAACAGTTTTTAATTGTTTTTAAAATTAGCTGAGCTCTAAATTTATCAAGAAACCAAAGCAAGATCATTGTCATAATCTAATATATCGCAATGTATATCTATTCCATACAATAAATGTTATTAGATGCCAATAAATCAGTTTGAGGTCCATAAAAGATATGCGTCAACAACCGGTAAGTTTGATGGGCTCCTGGACGTTATGACTTTGAAAATGAAAAAAAAAAAAAGCCATCGTCCACTTCTTCGGCAAACACTGTAGTTCTAAATGTTATAAAAGATTTTATCATAGTTTATTTATTTCATTAGCGGCATTTGAAGTACCGTGACTCGAGGCACAAAAACGAGGTACGTTTGATATAGAATATCTCAACAAAAAATGTTTACACAACATTATATCTTCTTCTGCATATTATCAATTATAAGCACTACATCTGTAGCTAATTTCATTGCCCTAGCGCATGTCATTAAAAACTTGTTTGTACTGAAAAAGTACAATTTTAGGGCAATATTTGGAGAGATGAACAAAACAAAGTAGTGCAAATATCAAAAACGTATATCGTTAAATTCTGCTCCGACATCATCTTAACGAAACTGCTCCATTGGAACCGTGTTATCTTTAATAGATCGTTCATAAAATATGAACCAGCGGAGCAAGTGAGGGTCCGCGCCATCATATTCGCAACGCTACAAATGCGCATCAACAGTATAAACCAATACATACATAATATGAAATGAAAGAGGATTGCATTGCCTTTCGAACGACATCAATCCCACAAAACATTATTCAAAAGAAGATGAGTAATGACCTGCCAAAAAGTACCTAACAAGCACGAGCTAGCCCGTGCTCTTGGCTTAGAGACACGCATTTCTTGAGCAAGCGTTCGTTCTGCGGAAGAACGCTTCGAAGCGGCAACCTCGAGCTCTCGTGCTTGTGGCACGGGCTGCAGTCCCAGCCCCCGTGTCCCAGCCTAAGCGTGAACGCAATCGCAAGCGTGGCGACTGGCCACCGCCATATCTCTGCTCGTGCGGGAAAGCCCGTGCAATTACAAGCTTGCCAAAGCTATGTTCACGCGCACGATGCACGAGCTTCCACGCATGGGGCAACAGTTGCCACTTTGCAAATATCTATTAGCGGCGAGATGTTGTGGTGGCGCCCTCCCATGGTTCCTTCTCGTGACGTCATTACCTTGCGAACAACAAGTTCCATGGTGTTTGTAATGAGCACGGTGGAAGCTTGAAATCATTGCGCTCTGAAACCAACGCTGCCAACACCGCCAAAATTGAAGTTCTTCCATTCCTCTTATTTCCGTAGAAGAGAAATTCTTTCCTGACGTCATAGTCAGTACTGATCCAATCGTGGAAGACCGATCACAGCGACGCTTTCGATCGCGCACGTCGTCAATAGTCGTTGTCACATAAAAAAAAGGAAGGAAGTTTTACGGATTATTAATGCGCTGCGCGAAGTAGTTCTTACAATGTCTGTTTGCAGGAAGAAGAAACAATGCTTTTTGAAAGGTGTACACCTTGAAAAAATTACATAAGCTAATCTAATATGCGCAACATTAATTCAACGCATGAAGGGGAGAATTAGTAATGTTCCGCGAGGGGAGAATTAGTAATGTTCCGCGAGGAGCTGGACTTTTTTTTTCCTACGGTTCTTGAGGTGACTATGAGTATAGACCCTTTTACTGTTTGCAGACATGAACCACTGCTTGCGTCCCAAGCGACTTCCGGTCTCTCCGTTTTTGCGAGCCTGCCGAGGTTGCTTATGTCACCAGTGCTAGAAAGCATAAATTCTTTACAGACAACAAACTAAGAGATTTAGCGAGGGCCTTCGGCTGTACGATTTAACGCCTCGGAGGATTCAAGTTAGTTTACGAGAATATTCGAACAATTTCAACAGATCTCGCGCTTCTTGGTTCTTTAGGCGCTCGCCAGGAGATTTCGTGGTGAAATGTTTTATCGACGTATCGAGCAGAGGTGTTAATGTGGGCTTCGTTCTTGTTTATGAACCGGAAGTTCGCTGGAACTTCAAAAACTGGAGCACCGCCTAGTGGCGTTTGCAAAGAAAAGGGTCTATAATATGATCGTAGTTGGTCGCCTCAGCTCTTCCCTCCTCAAAATCGAACGCGTTTCGAAGGCGGATCCCGGTGCTCTCAAAGTATTCCTTCCGATCCTTTTGTCGAAGGATGTGTCCTATCAAAGCGGGTAAAAATGCTCGGAGCAAAGCAGCTGCGGCGTCGGGCGCTGCTTGTCGAAACCGTTCGGTGAATCACGGCGTCCCGGCATCGGTCCGGGCGGTCGAGGACCGTGACGCCTTCACGGTGGTGACGCGTGGCGGATAGAGGCGCGATGTCGCTCTCGCTTTCTGTTCCGTCACGGACCAGGGCCCCTGCCAGCCATCTTGCCCCGACTTGGAAAGCGCTCTTAAAAGCAAACAGGGACGGCAAAAAGAAAGTGGGTTAGCGGCCGCTTAACATCAGGGAGGGCCCGAAGAGGGGAGGGTTCGCGCAAGGGCTGCGAGAGGAGGCAGGGCGAGCATCCGATTTGATTCGCTATTTTTGGGAAGGGGCCAACAAATTCGGGGGTGGTCGGGGGCCATAAAAGGCGCCCGCGCCCTCCGACACTCAGTCAAGTGCCACCTGTCTGCTCCTGCCCACTCGCTTGCAAAGGTAAGCCCACTCCGAGGCTCCCTCCACCCGCAGCAGCGCGGACATCGGGCGCTTCCTGCGCGGCCCCACCGCCGCGCTGTGTCCGGGATGACTGATGGGAAAAGCTTGCGGAGCAAGTCAACGGACTAACCTCGCCACTCTGATTGACGCGTTTTCGTAATCGCCACATCGCCTGGTTTACGGGGGACAGAAAGGTAAACCCGCTGCAGGGATTCACGCCTTCAGCCGGCTCGCAGACTTTGTTCCGCTTCTCGGGTAAATGGGAGCCGGTTAAAGACTAGCCCGTGCTGAGGTGTCTAAGCCTCGGGCGTCCCTCCTCTCTCTCCTCCCGTACACCAGGCGATGTGACATCCATGGAAACGCGTCAATCACAGTTCCGAGGTTAGCCCGTTGAATCAGTCGATAAGCTTTTTCGAATACGCGTCAGGGATGCCCCCAGCGTCTGATGTCCCCTTGTCCGGAGACGCGCTCACCTGTATCGGAGTCGTAGGGCGGTCGTGAGACAGCAGGCGTCGTAAGGCGGCGCTCCCTCTCCGCCTCAACTAGCGTAAAGCGGAGCATATACTCGAGCTGCACCGACGCCGCCCCCTCCAAATGAAATATTCCTAGAAGTTTGAAGTGCCTAAGCAATTCCCCGTGTTAGCTCTTAAAAACAGGAGAGAGGAAATAGAGAAGGAAGAGCGTGTGTCAGCCTCACCATCCAGGTTCTGGCCTTTTATAGCAACGGGGTCCCCGCCGCCCTCTGCCCAGCGCACGCGTCTCTCCCGCACAGAAAGTCGAGGCCCGCAGGGATCTAGGAGCTACGCCATGTCCCCTTCCCGCCGAGTGATGCTGTGCCTTGTGGCGGCGCTGCTGGCCGCCCTGATGGTACAAGAGGCCAGCGCCGGCAAACTCAAGAAGCTGGCCAAGTACGGCCTGATCGGGGCCGCCTTGGCGCCGCGCATCATCCCCATCCCCATCGCCGTCGGGTGAGTGCGCCGGGGAACCCACGAAGGAGCGGACGTAGCACTTCCGACCTGTTCCATTAGGACATAACGATTAGGACAGGTGCGCCTCGAACACGGAAAATGATGCCCAAATTGTTGCTGTCGCTACGTTGATTCTCGACGAAACGCGTTAGCATTTAGCGCAGGGGCTCCGACTCGGCGAAGGATGGCAATTCCCACCTTGCAACGGTGCGCATACTGTTGTGTTCGGAGAGCCAGTCTGTTCTCCCGGGCCTCGGCGGTTTCGGATGCAGCCACCGCAGCTTCCCCCTATTGCCGCCTACGGTCCGCACATTTTTGTCTTCGAAGAGCCAATCTTTCCTCCCGGGTAAAAAACCGAAACGCAGCGTCGTCGCTGCGTTTCGGTTTTTTACTTTGTCGCGTACGTTGTGCATACTGGGGAGACGAAACTTTGTGCCTACGCCCCGGTGCCATCGTGAGAGGAGTGCGCTCCAACAACAGAGCGTCACTGGAAGCGTGCCAGAACTCCTTTAGCGTAAGAGGGAAAGTGGACGTAACGAGCGAACGAACGAGGCGAAATAGCACGGCGGGAACCGCGCATCGGCCTCAGGAAACCAGTGCAGTCCAAACAACGACAGTCCTAACCAAAGACGGCTGCGTGCACAGGGGAAATAAAGCAAGCGCTTCGAGATCCCAGCGGAGCCCGCACGCAGTGTGGCCGACAGGAATCTCGCGATTCGATCGAAAGTCTCCAGCCACCTAGAAGACAAGGCCCCCAAACGTCACGGCTAGGGGTCTCCGCCCCAAGACAGGTTCAAGCTTGACGAGAGTGGCGTTGCCGCGTGCTAGCGTCTCACCAGCGTGATGCGAGTAGACGGACGCGTTTTCCGGCTGCTCTCGTCAACCTGTCTTGGGCAGGGGACCCACTAGGGACGACAATATGCGCACACCTTGTCTTCCTCCAGACCCTCACTGCGCGCGTCGACAAACGCGGTCGTTCCACTGACGCGGGTCAGTCCTTTCGGAACTTGTCGAATGAGTGGAGCTCGCAGTCTTTGGCCTTCTCAAAACACCGCTGCAAAAACCGTGTTTTCGCAAAAAAAAAAATAAAAAAAATCATGTGCGGAAAGAAAACACAGACTACCTTCGAGCTTCTGAGCCAAGGGCACGGTGGCCAAGAGCCCGAGGCATACTCCGAGTGCGAGGGTGACACGCCTCGTCGTTGCTCGCTTATTAGCATGCTTTACCCCAGATCGTGTACGGAAACTTCGAGAGCGAGAAGGCAACACAAAAATGGGGCACCTCGAGCACCGGGCCTCGAGGCGGCCAATGAGATGCACGAGTATGACGCACTTCCGGTGGCAAAAAGGCCCGGTCCCTTTAGCCGCTGAAACTGTCATCATCCGAGCATGGCGCCGGTCATCCCTCTCCCGGTCCAAGCTGACCGAAGGAAAAGTAGCCATCGAGGCTCCGGAAAGGGCAACGCCCCTCACGTGTTCCCCGTGCTCTGTGTCCGCAGCCACCACCACGCCCACGTCCAGCACGCGCACTACGACCACGGCTGGCAGGGCTGGCAGGGCGGCCACGGCGGCTGGTGGTGATTCCCTCCAGCGACCCCGAGCGCCGCGTCCCGCACCCGAGGCCGGACCCGTGGCACGCGGCGACCACCGAACTAACCCGGAATCCATCCGCTGCCGCATTAACGCCTTCGACGCCCCGACGATGGAACAACCTCTCTGGACCGGAAGCCAACTGTCCGGCCGAAATGCGTCTACCTCGGACGCCACCGATGTACATAGACAGCCCCGCGTGTCGCCACTGCAGAATAAAAAGAAACTGCATCACGTCTCTCGAAAGTCGAGTCATTGGGTGACGAGCCGAAAGGTCCCGCCGGGTCCAGATGGGTCCGGGAGGTCCTGGCTTCGTGCGGCGATCGTGGCAGTCACGTGTAACGATTCGCGCGTGCACGTTGCACACGTGCATGTTTGCCGAGTCACAGCCAAGTAGGCGAGTGACGGGCCCTGACCGCTGAGGAGGTTAGTCTCGTGGTCGCAAACCTCTCAGTGCGCTCTCGGGCGCATTTTGGCACACTACAGACTTCTACGGTTCTCCTTAAAAGTAATCAAAATATTTCTAATCGAACATTTTTTATACATTTTGTAGTCATTTCAATGCATCTGGTAGGAAGTAATCGCGAGAATAATCTGATTACTTTTGGAAGTACTAAAAGTCACTCTTCCTCCTCTTTCTCATGGCGCCCTTCCCTTGTACGGGTTTTCCATTTAGAAATCCTGGAACCAAGTATCCGGCAGGAGGATGGTTTACCGACAATTAAGAAGTTGCTGAGAATTCGGTGATTCCAACTCAATATCGAACAGGACGAAATACCCGTTTTCAAACCGGCAGAAAAGTTTTAAAGATCTTAAGTAATCGGAAAAGTAACAGTTACTTTTTCAAGTAACGAACAATTACTCTGATTTTCAAGTCATCTTAACCAAGTGTAATAGATTACTTTTTTCGAACAATGTGTACAAGAGTGGGTACACAGACTAATGGGGAATTTCTTCGGTGGATATGAAGCGGTTTTGAAGCGTTTTCTTTTTTTAGTACCTTATTGCGCGTGCAAGCCCGCACTGTCACTTAGTGCATTAAGGCGCGAGCACAGGGCGCTTTGGATCGCTCCAAATCCACCAATGCAATTCCCCATAGGGCGCCTCATCTTTCTCCGAGAAAATTCTTCGCAACACCGCCGACCTACATTTGTACGCCGCGCATAGATTGTTTCACACCAAAAGTGTCAAAACTATCGGTCACTCCGAAAAGAACAAAATAAAACCGCGCACATATTACATACAGTCCCGGGTGTACCACGATCACGGCGCACTCCACAACTGCCCCAACACGACTATTGCGAGGGGCGAGGGTCAAATGGCGAAGGAGCTACCGAAAGCTATAAAAGTGTCAAAGGGACATATTTATATCGGCCAAACTTCCGTTCATCTGAGTAGCACGGCGATAGCTTTTTTTGGACACGCGATGATTGGCCCTGACCGAGTTGATGCTTGTTACGAACTTTCATCGAATGTTGAGAGTTGGGCGTTTGTCCCGTTTAGTTGCTCGTTCTCTGCCTTCGTCCTGCGCGCGCTGTTTCTTCCTTTCCGTGAGCCATCTCGCCGGCGACTCGATTCGCTCGACCGGCATGCATCAGCGCGGGCAGCCGAACCTCGGAGTGCGCGGCTCGGAGCGAAAGCTGCGAAAGAACGAAACGGCTACCACTCACGGGGAGTTCCTGGTCCGGGTGCTCCAAGGCGTACGACTCGCTAAATCCCGGTTGCTGCAAGGACGAGACGAGCGGCGGTCAGAGGCCTGCCGTCTGTGCGAGGCGGGAGCGGCTCACCAGCGTCCAGTCGATCAGGGACGGGACGGGGCACTCGTCCGGCTCCTCGACCTCCTCCATGTCCCTGTACGCGGGCTCCGGGATGTGGCGGACCGTGCCCTTCATCCGGTACCCGATGACGGCCACGCCTGCGGCACCGGAAAGAGCACCCAGCTGGGGCAGAGCGGACAACCCACACGATAGCTCATCTGCTACTTGGCCAAACAACTCCGGAGAACAAAAGGGACCAAAGCTAGGAGGCACGAGGAGCCGAATAACCGGTAAAATGAGGGGAAAAAAGGATTACACATTATGCGACGTGTTTCCCCATAACTGAGAATAATTAAACGAAAAGGGGCACCTGAAATAAGAAAAGTATTCCTTCAAGATAACGTTATCAACAGCGGCGGATGTCAGGAAACGAGCGTAAGGCGATAATCGGCGAGTTAATTATTTAAATTTAGCTCATTAACTTTCGATATATTTGCCCTCTCTGGCATATTCCTATGACAAATTTCTCACTCATCGTCAAAAAAAAAAAAAAAGTCATAGCTGTTGCGAGATTTTAGACAACTAAATTCTGTTCCGTGGCAAATTCATGCCAAGCACGCATCGTGAACTGCCCCCCTGAGGCCTCCTGGGAAACTTCTTAAAATTCTTCCCATCCGCTTCAACTAACTCTGTGGCGAAGCTGGCTTTCGCGAAACATTCTCCGCTCTCCCTCCGAGGCTTGATGCCTCTTCATGAGCGGGCGAGCAGCGCCAAAGCCGGCCCTCACCCTCCGCATCCGGCGTGGCGACGGCGTCGGTGGACTTGAGCTCGTACTGGTGCCTGTGGGTTTTCCAGAGCGAAGACGATGGCTGTCTCGGGTAGACCGCGGGACGGGGCACCGACGGCTGCTGCGGCGCCGGCACCCTCCACTGGGCCCGTCCTCCCAGGCCGTCGGGGCCATCCTCTGCCTGCTGGGGGCAGACACACGACGGCTCTGACTCTGCTCTCACTTCAATTGGACCGCTTTTCAAGCAACCTGGTAGCCTGCGGTCACGTTTGTCAAACATCATACGAAATTGTGGTGCAGCGCAAGTTTAAATGTTTCAGGAGCTTAAACACGAGCCCTCAGCCCGTTGACCTATCTAAGCAAGAAACATCAAGCCTTGTAGTTTTGCTTAGGCCCAAACAACTGATACTATGTCCAAGCTACTTCCATCGGTGAGCACGCAGTACTCAAGGGCTGGATTCCATGGAGCGAATATTCGGCAAACAACCAACGAACATCGCCCGACTGCAAGTTGACTTCGCTCGCGGCGTGAACCAACGTTGCGTGAACCGCCACTGTTCTGATGGCGTCCGTAGAACACCGCCGGGCAGTCTGATAGGTTAGTCCCATGTTCCAGGGGAAAAAACCGGCCCTCGGATGGCCAAGAATAACATGTTTTTTTGTTTTTTTTTTTAGGGCTCGTAACAATATTAGGCGCTGGAGAAAATCAGCTATGTGCGTAAAGTCCTTATGTCGAACTCTTTTTGTTCACGTTCCGCCCATTGAAAAGCACGGTGAAATATCCCAAGTAAACACCTGATCTGACTATTCTAGCGTCTCCTTCCGCACAATAAAGTCCGTCTGCTATGGTCAGCGCATGCCAATAGACGGGCACGCGAACGCAGTGTCTGAAGCTCGGGAAAACAAGGAGACCGTTCGCAATGTAATGGCAACCGCCTCCGGCGGAGATGGGTCGCAAGTGCGCATGCGCTGCGTTTTCTGTGTGGCGGAGAGGAAAGCAGGTGGAAAGGCGGAGACGCTCGCAGACAATCGTCGCCTCCTCGCAGCTCGTATTGCAAACCACGTGACGCCGATGGTGCAGTTGGACACTCTTTGTAATACAGATCTCTGAAGCGAGCTACAGCCGCGCCATCTTCCAAATACCGTCTACTTCCAACGCGGCAACGCCATATTCAGCCCCAAGCTAGGCTGCCAAACAAACCGCGCTAGCTTTAATATTCACAGGACGCCATAGCTGAGGGCGACGTTTAAAGCGCATGCTCAGAACGAGCTCTTATTGTTAGGCTGCTAAGATCGGCAGTTTTGATAGTGTGGAATGCACGCTGCAAAAGAACAGTGGAAGGTCGCCGTCACCAGCCACTCAGCAGTCGCACACACAGCTATGGCCGACAGTGAATACCCCCTGTAGGGAGTTTTAGTAGATCGTCTTCAAAGGCCACTACCGCTACGAGCGCGCGCTTCACAGAACGCATCGAAGTGGCAACGCGAGCTCCCACTACAAACACCGTGGCCTGAAAACCCCACCTACTAAACTCCCTAATAGAAGAGTTTTAGTAGAGATCGTGTTTTCAGGCCACGTTATTTGCATCGGGAGCTCGCGCTGCCATGCTCTGAAGCGCGCGCCCGCATATAGCGGTAGCGGGCCTTTGAAAACGATCTACTAAAACGCCCTATCATCTCAGGCCCGAGCGTGCACCAAGCCTCGATGGAACCGTCAAGGGTTCGCCGGATGATCGTTTTCCGCTCTCAGCGTCGACCTCCACAACGACGCGTCCGCGTTTCGCTAGCCTTGCGGCGTTCATGCTGGCGGACGACCTTCGAAAGATTGCGTCTCCCATTGCTGGCTTCAGACTATACCGTGCATCAGACGCTGTGTTCGCGCGTTCCTCTATCCACAAGACGCTTCGTTGCCATGACGCTGACCGTAGCCGACGGACTTTATCGTGCGGAAGGAGACGGGGGGTGGCGAGATCAGGGGCGTAATTCAGATCTTTCAGCGTGACTGCCTGCAGCTGAGCTGGCTCGTTTGACATGCTTCTGAAGGGTTCCAGCTCGTAGAAGGAAAAAAACGAAGAAGGGGAGAAAAAAGAGGCACACACTGCTGGACTATCAACCACTGACTAAAAATCATCTTTTCATCGACACGCATGAATTAAAACGTTGCGTTCCCAGGGGTAACTTCTTCTTCGGCGTGATCCCTGATGGATAGCGCTCATATGTTCCCGACTTTATTGATCACATGGGGCGCTCCCTGCAGATACAGCTTTCCTTTGGGAAATAAAGTAATAGAGGCGGCGCTTACACAGTCGCCCCCGTTCCAATTCCAATGTGCTCCTGATTTTTCAAACGTTACCATAGTTGCGAGACAAGAAAGAAACAGCTTGCAAGGGAGATCCTGGAGTCTCTGACCCTTGAGGCGAACGAGGACAACTGTGTAAGCGCGGTCTCCATTACTCAATTTCTCAAGTCTCACAAGGAAAGTATGTTTTTTAGCTCGCAATTTGCACGAATTATTTTGTGCAACAACATGGCATGGGGCTAAACTACCAATGTGCCCGCCGCCGGGCAAAATTTGTCGCTTGTTCGCGGCACATTCACTCTAATAAAACCAGAACGCGATTATCTTTTCCGGAGCAGTTTGTATTCATGTTCCTTACGTGGTATCGCACATGCTCCTCCGAGGCCGTTATTCAGTTTTTCCTGTTTCCTACCTCCTTGGAGTTTTCCATAATAGGCATTGGGCACGCAAACTATGGTCCTCGCAAGTGCGGAACTCTGCAGAGAGAAATCAGCCTCCAAAGTAACCCAGAGAGAGAGAGCCTAATTGGGAGTTTTCGAAGGTGGTTTCCGCTGTCCCGCAACGCAAACGAGATCCGGAATTCTGCAGACAAGGCTAGTGGCGCGTATGCGCTGTGGCGGCTTCTTGGTTGCAGAGGAGGAAGCACGATCTAGGAAAACTCCCTAAAATCCCGCCCTCCGAACAGTCCAAGATGGCGAAAGGACGTTGTCCGCTCCAGCGCTCCGGCGCGTGCAAGCGGCGTCCTCCTTCGTCCCTCCGAGTCAAAGTAGACGGCGCTGCAGTGGAAGAAAATGGCGCCGCCCAGAGGGTCGTCCGTACCTGTATCCAGGAGGGCCTTCCGAAGACTTCCCGGACGTCCAGCTTGGGCGGGTGCTTTTTGCGGCGCAACGTGACCGTGTCCAGTCGCTTCTGGACGGCGGCCGCCTGCTCGCGGCTCAGCGTGCGCAGGTACGGCACGCGCAGCAGGTCAGGGCACGTCTGGGCCCCGGACTCGCCTCCCTCTGCGGAACACCGGCCCTCATCAGGGACACTCTCGCGGACTTTCCGCAGCATGCATTTCGAACTAGCGCTCCCCAACCGGTTTCCTTCTTGTTCTCACCAGTCACCGACATGATGAGAACGGATGGGCATCTTTTTGGGATGCCTCCAGCACGCTCTCGTTGAATTTTCGGGCCTTTTGTCGGGCATCTTGCGCACGCTCGATGCTCACGAGAGTTATCAAAGCGCGAGAGCAATAGCTCTCGAGACAGTCATAAAAGAGGGAGGAGAACGAGAGACAACGGACACAACTTTTTAATCGTTGTTACACCGATCGCCTTTTATTTTCGAAGGCTGTAAAAAGGGCTTGAGAAAGGGTGCTATGGTAAAATGAGGCAACTTATATATATATATATATATATATATATATATATATATACTAATGCTTTTTACTTGGAGATACCTTCCTTGAACGTACATATATCGTGCATTACAGGAAACATTGTCAAGAACGAAGCAACATATGTATAACCTCCGTAATCGTGGAGGGGGCTGGTCAGCTTATTTATTTATTTATTTATTTATTTACCACTAAAGGCCCACTGGGGGCATTACATAGAGGGGGTACATGGAATGTCATCATAGTCGTACAATGTTGCAATTGTATGAAAATATAAAAGGAAACATGATCACGCTAACAGAACTCAATAACGCGTAACATGGTGCATGGTCACGCACACCGGCATGTAATAACTTCTAAATGATTAAAAAGTAATACAGGAGAAGTTTACAAGTGCTACTAAAAAGAGGGTACATGGAAAACCTTATAGAAAAGACTTACTCGGCGATGGTGAAATTAACAAATGGAAATATAAAGGTACTAAACGTACACGTGCAACTTAGAAAAGAAATAGATGTCATGATAAAGAGCCACGAAACAATGAGACAAACGTGTCATGGTTTGTTGTCTGTGCGATTTCGCTTGTCAACCCATTCCAGTCGTCTATGCTCTGCTGAAGCGGGAAAATTTATACAAGTTAGTTTTTGCGAAGGGAATATGAACTATGTTGGGGTGATCATGACGAGGAAAGATACGGGGGGGGTGGGATGACGTTATTTTCGCGAAATTCAGTTGAAGAGTGAAATAGCTTATGGAAATACGATAGCCTAGCAAGATATCTTCTCTGCTGAAGTGTTTGTAAGCCAATTGAGGCTTTAAGTTGTGTGACGCTTACAGATGCGTATTGTTTGAGTATGAATCGAGTTGCCCTGTTTTGAAGAGATCCTAGCCGGTCATTTAAATACTTTTGATGCGGGTTCCACATTATAGATGCATACTCCGACTTTGGCCTAATCAGAGCAGTGCATGCTAGTAGTTTTGTTTCTTTTGTTGCCATGTACAAATGTCTTCTCATAAATCCTAAAGATTGATTTGCTCTTTTAAGAATGTAGTCTATATGATTATTCCACGAAAGATTAGAACTTAGATGAATACCCAGATATTTAAATGACGTTACTTTATCTAATTTTGAATCTACGAGGGTGTAGTCATGATGTACAATGGAAGAACGGTTTGTAAATGTCATCGTTTTTGTTTTTCCTATATTTCTTTGGTGTTGCCATGTCTCACACCATAGTATTATGCTATTCAAGTCTTTTTGAAGGGCAATGCAATCTGATTGATTTGATATATAACGGTATACCACACAGTCGTCTGAAAACAGTCGAATTTTTGATGAAACATTGTTAGGGAGGTGATTTATATAAACTAAAAACGAAAGTGGCCCAAGAACAGATCCTTGTGGCACTCCAGATTTAACACTTTCGGGGGTGAACTTATGCCATTTGCTATTACGGTTTGCTTTCGGTTACTGAGGTATTCTCGAACCCACGTAATTACCTTTGCGTTAATTTTAAGATATTGCAATTGTCTAATGAGACGAGTGTGTGGTACGCGATCAAAGGCTTTTGCGAAATCTATGAAAACTGCGTCGGTTTGCGAGGATGCATGGATGTTGGTGTGCAGGTCAGTTATCAGTTCAAATAGCTGAGTTTCGCAAGAGAGATCGCGTTGAAATCCACGCTGGTTAGGAAAAAGTATATAGTTAGTGGCGAGGTGCTTCATCACGGATGAATAGATTATATGTTCTAGAAGTTTACATGGAACAGATGTTAAGGATATGGGTCTATGGTTTGTTGCACAGTTTCGGTTTCCGGGTTTGAAAATTGGGACTAAATTTGCTAATTTCCAGTCGGTCGGCACACAACCGGTGTCAAGTGACAGCTGGAAAAGGCTGGCAAGCACAACCAACGCCTGACATACTTTTAGTCAGTTTTAGTAGCTTAGAGCATACCCCATCAGGCCCTGGGCTTGATTTTGTGGGTAGTCGATCAATAGCACTCATCACACCATCAATGTTTACACTAAAAGCATCCATTTCAATACTTAATTCTGTGCAGGATAACTCAGGTAGAACAAGTTCATCTGTGAACACTTCACCAAAAAAGGTGTTAAGTTTTGAGACTGATTCAAAGGTGGAGAGTGTCACGTCACCTTCCTGGAGCAGAGGAAATTTATTTTTTTCTTTGGGGTTCACTACACGCCAGAACTTTTTGGGGTTTGTTCTTAGTATGCCAGGCAAGTCATGGTTAAAAAAAGTATCTTTTGCCTCTCGTATCTCGTTCTTGCATAGACGTGCGCACTCTTCGTACAATTGCCAGGCGTGCTCCGTGCCCGAAAATTTGGCCTTTCTGAACAGTCTTTTCTTTTTTGAGATCATTAATCATCTCATGTACTCGGCGATTAATCATCATTAATCGCCGAGTACATAAGGCGATTGAGCCGTCACCAGGGTCATGATTCCTCGCTCATGCGTGATTCATTAGGTCTGTATTTGCCTTTTCTGTGCATGTAACAATTGCATATGGTGTATGTTGGTTGGTAACTTGTTTCTCCGAAAAAATACCGTCCTTCGGACAATGCTAAGATCGCGTGCAGCCTATTTTGAGGGTGTTCGCCAGCATCCTAAGATGGTGCGCAACACCGCTAGGGTGCTAGCCCCGAAGCGCCCATGTATTTGTCAGGACTCAAGCCCCGTTCACACGGCCAGCATAAAGGTGCCCGTAGCTAAGGGACTTTTCTTCTTTGCGGCGAATCAGTTGACGATCCTCCGCCCGTGGCGTGAGCTGGCGTCCCAAGAGTACGGGCTGATTTGCCGTTTGCGAAGGGCCCTATTGTGGAGGAGAACGAACTCTAGGAGGCGCAGTTTCATTATCATCATCATCATCCCAAACAATCCCTGTGTGGCAGACAACTCCGACGCCAACACTCGCCAAGCGTACGCCGCATCGTTTCCAGGCTCGCGGCATATTTGTAATTGTAGCGATATGGTGCGCACTGCCTGCGTACCGCAGTGCTCCAAGCATGCTTTTGAAGCGGGTATATGCAGCGCGGAGGACTGGAGCACGTACGCGACGATGCGAACACTGTCCCAGTCGACTAGAGTGCGACATGAACGCAGTTGAGCCCCTCCTTCAACGAGACACCGCCCATTTTTGTGGGAATTATCTATTATTCGAGCCCTGGAATGCAAGGTCTGTTTAGCCGTGACTGTTTTTGCCACCGCTATATATAGAGTAGTTTTTTTTTGTTTTTTTTAATATACAATTTATTTGAGAGTGCGTACCTTCTTGTCAATGTGTTTTTGGCGCCTACCTACGTGATCGTGAACCAACTGGCCCAAATTGCCACTTTCATGAATCATGCACTTGTGGCGTTTCTGCCACAACGCGGAGAAGCAAAGAACACCCACACCATCACTTCGAACCTGTTACGCCGAACCAGGCAATGAGCACAGCTCCCCCTCCAGTCCACCGCAGCAGGGCGCAAGCAGGACGTTTTCGACGGTGAGCGACCGGTCTCCCTCGCTCTCCCTCCCAGAGTGCGCGGCCGGTTCTGGCGCTCATCTCGCAGGGGACGCCATATTGTTGGACTTAAATCGAAGCACATGCTCACAACGTTTTGGGGCATTTCAGAAGAAGAACCCCACGTGCGCAGCTTTGGTCGACGATCAAGGTACGCAACGGGTACCTTGGGCTTCACTGCCTGGGAGCAATACACGAGTATGCACGTCCAACGTCCATAGCACACAATCAGTGTTCTTGGAACACGATAAATGGAAGCTACTTCTGAGCATGCGCTGCCAACAACGTCCAACAATATGGCGTCTCAGGAATTACACGACGCCATGGTATACACCAGGGGCCTCAAACACGCGGCCCGCGACTCGCCGGGATGCCGCCCCCAGACATCGAGCAGCTGCGAACACCGCTATTATGGTTATGCCTCATAAATAATGGTCTCATGACGTTAGTTCATTTACGCAGAAACGTAACTCTGCTCTTATAACGACCTCACATATTTTTTTTATTCCGTTTTTTTTTTTTTTTACCAAGTATCGTTTCGTTTTGCATTTTGCCTCTCAGCTGCTCCACATGATACTTCCTTGTACGGCAGTCCCATGCTACAAGCGAGAGCCCTTTAGGACGGAGCTAAATAAAGCTATGAGCTCGGGTTTTTCGCAGTCAAGACATACCACTAATACACAGCTATTGTCTGGTTACGCTGGTATACAAAATTGTCAGGAGAACACAAACAGTCGTATCGAGAGTTTTCTTTTTTAGACACGTTGAACTCGCTTCTCCCCGAAAAATTTGGGCAACGCGGCAACGAGTGTCTGTTTGCTCCCTTGTTCTGTTGCAAAATGCAAGCACTTTAGCGGCTTAAACCTTATCGCCACAGAGATAGACCCAAAGTAATCGCATAAAAAAATCAAAGCTAGGGCTGTCCCAAATAAAATTGAGGCTCCTATTCTAGGAACTCTCAAATGTTTCGCTAAGAGACAAGGGTACTCTGTAACATAAAAACCGCGGTTTTTTTTTAATTGTTTTTCTACTAAAACAACGCCCCCTTTCCCCTTTCCCGGCTCTACGTCAGCCCTCGACTTATTGGTGGTGGACTATCTGACCCCCACATCGGAGTTAGAGACCCCTAATATATACTCTAAAAAAATCCGTTCTTGAAAGGTTCTTGGACGCCCCAAGAACTCTTTTAACTTGTAAAAAACGGTTTCGCTACAAGCACTATCGCCCCCTGGCGCACTAGAAAGGCAACTAGAAAGGCAACTGGGCGGCGAAAAACTCTTTCGCATCACAAAAAAAAGCTTACAAGACCCCGTTATAGATTTTTCACGAAGAACCCTTTTAGGAGGTGCTTAAAAGAACGTTTTAGAGTGCAAGATATGGACAAGCCGAAGAACCCCTAACCGCCGAATTCACAAACCTCACTCCAATTGAGGGGCCCCTCCACTTCCTCGAGGAAGGCGTGAGGGCCGGCGTTGTCCAATCGCGACGGCGGATCCGTTATCGCGATTGGCCAGCGCCGGCCCTCGCGCCTTCCTCGAGGAAGTGGAGGGGCCCCTCAATTGGAGTGAGGTTTGTGAACTCGGCGGTAAGAGTTCTTTTACGTCCAGATTTCTTTTTAAGCGTCGGCCACGATGTATGATATATAGGTGAGAAGACAGCACGGCGAGCGCTGCACGCGATCGGCCAGATAAAGTCCCATTGGCGCGCGCCCGAGTAGCCTGAACCGACCGCGTCTCCGTCGTCCAAACGGCGCAACTAAAATTAAAACAAAAAGGAAAAACGAAAGTGTTTCGCGCCCACGGTACCCGGACGAGTGCTCTCTCCGCTCGGAGCGTCTGCTCTTATCTCGAAGGACGCTGGCTTGAACACCGCGCCAGAGATCTCTCCCCTCGAACGCGTTCATAAAACAGTTGTTGTCGTGGTTGAGGGACGAAATTAGGGTCACTGACGAAGCCCATGCAATAGGCGTAGCGCAGTTCTACGTGACGTGGGCCATTCAGTGAATGACGTTAAATCTCTCATGGAGAAGCATGAATAACCGGGCCCGCGACAGGCTGCCACGTACCGAAGAGGCATCTGGTCCCTCGATACTTCTTTTCCATGGAACGACAACCAATACAAATGACAAAGCACATTCCGTTGGAACAAAATGGCGGCATTCAGTTGCAACCCCTGCTGTGCGCCGCCATTCGCTTCCTAAAACCTGAACCGTCACGCAGTCGGCGCTTCAAAGAATGTCGCTACCTGTACGAAGCTCTTATCTAGGGACTTTAGCATCTGGTGGCGCCGCTTGCAACCGAGGCAACGTTTTCTGGCAGTTGCGACGCGCGCGGTGTCCACACCTATATATATTTCTTATATCGTTGTATAGGGTGTTTTCACCGACGTCATTTCGTTCGCCATTTTGTTCTTATGAGCAGTCTGGCGCACGCAAGAGGCGAGCACTCCGAAGATTCACATCACATACTCAAATTGGTAGTGCACAAAAGCTTACAAGTTTCATAACGTTGACATGTTGCAACAAAATGGGGGATTGACGTCGTGTGACCATATTCGCCCTTTTTTGTTTGGCAACAAACTCAGTGGCGCCATCTATTGGGTAGCATCGGCATACTTCCGGTTGACGTATATTTCCCAATTTGTTTACTCATCATTATTTGATCGTAAGAGTGAATGAAGCCTGGCAGTGCTATAAGTGGCCGTTTCCAGGGGATATCGTGTATATTTGATTTTGCCGCCAAACCCGCTGTCTACTTCAGAACCGGAAATGGTTGGGGGCGCACGCTGGCGCCACCGCATTTTAACTCACGCGAGGAAGAGCGAATAGGCCAACACGCTGTCAAACCGACGTTTGTCGGGTGTGGGCACTGCTAGGGTGCCTTCATGTGCGCTTTGCTTGGGGCGGAGACATCTGGCCATTTTGTCTCACACGTTTTTTGTTGTTTTCTTTTTTTTTTTTGTTCAGAAGCGCGTGAAAGAGCGTGTCCCTGCACGCGTTTGTGGAGCCGACTGTGCTATGGCGACATTTTGTTTTCGTCGATTTCTTTGTATTTTCCCCGTGAGTGAGTGCGTGCTGTCGGCATCGGGTACTACAAAGGGTGCCATCACCCTAAACAGAAGGACACTGAGGCACCCTGGGCACTGCACATGCACAACACATGCAGAGCACACGCGCAGCATACAAGAGCGCAGCGGAGTGACGTCAGAGTCTAATGCCGCAGTCTCATTGGCTGATGAGAGCATTTCTTCAGCCTAGGCCTCGTGTTGGCGTATGGCAGACAGGAGCCACTCACCGTCCCGGAGCACGAAGTCCAGGCCGACTTCTCGGAGCCAGTCTGCGTCTTGCTCCTCTGCACGAAAGGAACACACAGAGTCAGCCAAACGGCCATTCGGACTGTTGCGCCCTCCTTCGTCAACTGGCCAATGGCTCGCAACTCTGGATGCGAGGCACCATGCACTCGGAGGGGCCAATTTAGGGGTCGCACAAAATCGACCAACGGAGCAGCCTGTCTGGCCGCCGAGTGCACTTGCATGTCGCCAGCGGACGATGGCCTGTCCTGTTTGGTCCGAGTAGCGATTCGATAGACGCTGTTTACGAACAAAAGCCGCCTCTGGCTACCCATGCAAGAGACCTCCGGTCGCTCCGTTTCAACAGGCCTTACGAGTTCGTGGTAGCCAAGTTTCCTGGGACGATTAAGTACTTGGAAAATCTCCAAGTTGGGGTTTAGCGAGGGCCTTCTGCCGAGCAATTCAACATATAAGAAGAAATCTTACGGGAGTATTAAAACGTTTCCAACAAGTATCTCCCTAACCGGTCCCTTAGCTAACTTCCTAAAGAACGGGTCATAAAATATTTCATGAACGTTACAAGAAGCGGTTCTATGGTGGGAATTGTTTGTCCTCTCAATTGACCGGAAGTTCGCTCGGGCGTAAGTTGCTAACAGCGCCTTCTTTCGTCGCTTTCGGGGAAAGCGTCTATATTTGGCGCATTCATAACTTGCATCTGACTATAGGACATGTAGGAAGCAAAGATGCCAGACACATGAATTCTGCTGCGCGTATTTTCTCGCTCGTCCATCACCGAACAATTCTGGGCGTATGGTGGCACCTTCCCGGATTGAACAAAACTGCGTCGTCACTGTTCGGTTTGTGTTCGACATCAATCTTCCGGCAAAAGATGAAGACGACATTCGTGGCCATTGAGAAATTTTTAAACTTCAACGATAGAGAATTTTAGAATACGGGCCCCAACGTTGGGGCCCCATAGGGGGACACGAGCGCAGCGATACTCGCGATGTTGGCGGCGTTTGCAAGCATGGCGTCCCGATTGGTGCCCCATGCGCGCAAGCACATGTAGCATGCGCGTGAAGATAGCTTTGGCTGGCCTGAAATTGCACGTGCTTGCTCACACAGGGAGGATAATGGCCGCCGCCATATGCCCTGTTTGCAATAGGGAGTCGCTCGCTGGCAGCGCCAATACGACTATCAACCTAAGTGGAAAAATGTTAAAAAGAAAAAAAACAGCATAACAGAGTTGCGCCTGACAAATATTTTGTGTAGCTTTGTAGCAAATATTGTGTAAAGTAAAAACAAATCTACCTTTTTTTTTTACAAATAATTAGATGTTTGAATGTTTCAAGTCAAGACCACGTCAATACGATTTAAACCACCGATGCAATCATATATATGCGCTTTAGCCGTTTTCCTTTTCACAAAAGCCTTTTTCACCTTGCCCTTGTAGCTCGCCGTTGTTCAATTTTTTTTCTCTTGCGATTTCGCTTAACATTGTTTTAATTAAGGCGTCTGCAATGCACAGAAGATCACCCCCACCCCACTGTTTCATAACAGCGGTGATGTCTTTGAAGGCGATCAATAATACACCGCCCAGTGTGTCTGACGTAGCTTTTGCCACCTGTCAGTAGGATTCAGCAATTACTTCAGAATCTAGGGACATCACACACGCTGTAGAAGGCACCAAAGGTCACGCGTGTTGTCTTTGGCACGAGTCAAGTTGTCTTGCTTTCTAGCTTTTGAGCCAGTTGCGAGTCAGCGCTTATGCGTGCCCTCCTTTTCTGTGTCTTCGTTCTTGTGCGAGATCAGCACTCGAGTTCTCCGCGGGTAAGGAGGCGGTCCATCTCGTGGTCGGGAGCCAGAATGTCTTGCTAGTAGGGAGAGGCGCAGCCGGTTAGGTCTCGTTGAGGAAAGAAGAGATCTCAGGACATTCGGACCAACTGTTCCTCAGACTTGTCCAGTTTGAGAGCTAGTGTCTGTATCGCTCCTTTAGTCTTCTTTTTTCCGAGCAAGGCTCGACTCGTAGCCCAGAGCTTCGTGATCGAGGTCTTGTCGGAGAGTGAAGCGCTGTAATCTAGCCAGCGGTGTGCGTCTAGTTTTTGGGCGTACACCTTTGCTTTCACCGTCGCTCTAGTGGCTCGCCTGCCTTGCGGGGTTTTGCGCCCCTCTCGGTACTTCTGCACCAGTCGTTTGGCCCAGAGGTTACAGAAGGGAATTATCAGGGTTAAGAGCGTCTTCTTCGAAGAATTGCTTGATTATGGCTGCCTGCAGGGTGCTGTTGAGGAGGTTCTCGGAGCTGGACTCTTTTGATTTGTCTTCCTTCAGGACGTCCCTGAACCTGTTCCAGTGAACGGTCTTGGCCACTCGTTTCTTTGTCAAATCCTTGATCGTCTTTTTGGGCGAGAACTCGAAAAGGATTGGGAAGTGATCGCTACCCCATGGGTCCAGGAGACACTTCCATTTTTGATGCTGTATGTACTGATTTGTCGTCCATGATAGATCTGGTGTCGTGCCTTTCTGTCCGGCCCCTCCCAATCTTGTCTTGGTTCCTTTCTTGTTTGCCAATTGCAAGCGGAATGTTTACATCTCACCTATTAGGTCTACCGCTCCTGGCGAAGCCTGTGCATAGCCCCACGTTTGGTGTTGGAGTTTGAAATCTCCGCCGTAGTGCTTCTGTTCTCGGGGGTAGAGATCGTGCAGGTGGGCGATGCATTCGCGGTTTCTTGTATGAATCTTGTATCTAAGCGGTCTGTAGTAGATGGACACAAAAATGTGGTTCGTCTGCTGCACCGTTGCGCGAACTGCAACCACTTCTTGTTCTTCATCACAGTATGGAGTAAGGTCGACCTGGTGTTGATACCAGTTGCTCCTTGCGTAGAAGATAGCTTTCCCTGGTGGGGAAGCCGAGTGGCCTGGACGCTTGGATGTGACTGATGGGCTGGAGTAGGCTGCGTAGGCGCTATAGTTGATGCTTGACGTGTTAGTTTCCTGAAGTAGCATTACGTTAGGACGTTATCGGGCTTGTCCAGGAGTCGTACCCGAAGCTCCGCCGCCCGTTTGCGAAGCCCTGACAGTTCCACTGGAGTACCTTAATCATTCTCTCATAAAAAATTGGGCTGCGAGTACCCGCTGATGATTGACCTATTCTCACTACTTTTTGTTTTTCCTCTTGCAGAGACCGTACGACGATGTTGAGCCCGTTTAGCTCTGCCTCGAGGAAGTTGTACGTGTTGCGCAATTCTTGCGCTTCTGCCGTTGGCGATGGTAATGGTGGTGGCTAGAGACCCTGCTTGACCTTGTTGGCCCATAGGTTCTAACTCCGAGGCACCGGGCTCTTGACGGCTCTGTTTGCTATCTCCTGTTGTTGTTGTTGCAGCTTGTGCTTTTCTCTGAAACTCTCGATGTCTTTCCGCATGTGTTTTGTGATTTCCTGCCATGTGGGGCATTGGCGGTCGGTTCCGAAGAGGCCCTTCTTCTTACATCCCTGGCAGTAGGGTGTAGTGTCGGTATACTCAGGTCCCTTGGCCGGGTCCGCTGGTCTTGGATGATCGGCTCCGTATATAGCCGTGTTCGGGCATATATCGAACTTCTGCTCTAGACGGTGGCAGTACCGGCAGGTTCCTGCTTTTGGTTTGAACGGGAATACCCGCACGTATCTCTTGTCGTAAAGAACGGATCGAGGCGTCTTCTCTCCGTCGAACGTGAGAACCGCCGTGTTTGACTTGCCAAGTCTTCGAGCGTCCACCACGTGAGGCTTTTCTGACTCAATTTCCAAATTGAGGACGTCGTCTTGCAAGTCCCCTTCCTTGGGATATATGTCTTGTGTATTTCCATGGGTCCAGAAGACTTATATGGGTACCTTGCCTTTCTCTTCACTGCCGATCTCTGTGATCTTCTCAAGGGTCTCAGCTAACTCTTTCGAATCTGTGCGGAACGAAATCGTGTTAGCCTTTTCTATGAGATGCATTGTGAAGGCCGTGGAGATATGAGTGAGGTGCATTTTCAGTTTTGAAAGTAGGGGCTTGATCGAGATTTGTGATCGCGTCAAACGGATCTGATACTCGAACTGCCAGCGCCGTGTTGGCTTGGCTTTCTCGGAAGTTTGCTGTCTCGGGTCCCCTCGGACCCATTTCTTTTTGTTTTTGTACGTCACCTGGGTTCAGCCAACCGTGCCCTCAGGTTCCTCTTGTGTAGCAGCTGGCATCTCGCTGGCAGCGTTCGCTGGTGGTGGGAGTGTCATCGCAGGTGTCGAACTGCGCGCTTGTTCACGACTGCATGCGGCTTTGTGTCTTGTCTGGGCGTGGTGCCGACTGCGGCCGGCACTTCTTGCGTTTGTTTTGTACCTAGAGGGTTTATCGGAGCTTTCTTTGAAGCCGATTTCTTCTTCCTCGTTTTGGTTGGCACGATTTCTTGGGTTTCTCCAAGAAGTTTCTTGAATATGTCTATAAGATTCTCTCTCCGGATATTCGCGAGAAGGGACCTTAAAGCCTGTTCAACTGAAAAAGCCGTGTTTGGAATTGTGGAGGGCTCACCGACGCATACAACGGTGGGGCACTCCAGCGTTAGCTTTTTCAGTGTCGGAGTGACCCTTGCCGGTCCCGTCTCGATAGTGGCGGTTTCGGCGTTGCTGGCAATCTTCGTGTCCATGGCTTCGGGACGACCGCTGGCATCGGCGGCTGGAACGTTGCTCGAAGTAGTGGGCCTTTCTGCTGGTCCTCCCGGTGAGAAAACCTCTCCACGAAGGCCGATTAATGAACCCGAAATTGGCAGCTCTATGCTGGTCATTTTGTTCGGGGAACTCAGAAAAACGCGTCCGATCTCGTCGGCAGCTTCTTCTTTCTCCCCACTGGCTGGTGAGATCGGTCTAATTTTTTTCAAGTATTTTTCCGCAATAGCACGTGGGACTTAAAACCAATGCAGGTCTTTGTTATTAAGGGCGTCAAAGACTAGGACAATATTGATTCAAATCGAAAGGTCGTTTATTCACGGTTCCTTTAATAATGATACGGCTAAAGCGAGTGCGAAAAATATTTAAAAAGAAACAAAGTTACAGCTGCAGTCGTTGGTAGGCATAAAAATAGACACCCGAGATTCTATTGATTTCGTCGAGTGTCTCTTGATATTTCAAGTGCATTCGAAGTGCTTTCTACATGAGAGAAAGAGAGGAGCGAGGTACCTTCGGGCGGCGGGCGGTCCTCGTCTTCGTCGTCGTCGACGCGGAAGTGCTCGTACTCGCTCCAGTAGTCGTCGAAATGGCGGCTGGCCTCGGCCCCGCCAGGGCTGCTGCGACTTGCCTCGCCTGCGAGCAACACGGGCCGTTGACAGTACGCGCCTTGGGTCGCAGCAACGCAAACACAACCATCGCGGTCGCACTGGAGTGCGCGACGGTAAAGCTAAAATAGGGAATACTTGGTTTATTACCTGCGCGATCACTTCCAAGTAATACACTGTAAACATTCTGACCAAGTATTTTTGCGAATTGCAACAAGCTCATGGCCTTGGGTGCTATTAGGCATTGAAACATTAGACGACATTGCGGTCACATTAAAGGGGTACGGAACCGAAATGACGTAAGCGCGAGCTCTCTACCCCTCGCTTCAAAGTCGGCCAACGAGAAGCTCGCAATGCGTATCGCGCTCGTGACGTCAATAGCCCGAATATGGCCAATTGTCGGGCTACACAAAATAGCTAGAGCAGCCCAAAACATATCAATTTATACTAGGTATTTGAAACAATTATTTGGAACACTAATGGCATAATACATGTATTTACAAAAGAATGCAAAAGCAAGACGAAACATTGCTAGTTTCCAGAAACAATAACGGAGACGGGTGCATCACTAAGAATATTTAAAAGCACAAAAAAAAAACTTTAAATGGCAGTATTTTAGATAAAAACCAACACCATTAAGGAGCCATTTATTCCTATTTTTTAGTCTTTAATTTGGATAAGTTTTTTTTTCTATCGAATTAATCTTTGTTTCCTGCCTGACTCATAAATACCATGTTTAAGACTTATACTCCGTGGCACTATACAGAAAAGAAAAATGAAGATTTGCGCATTGTTCCTACGCCGCCAGGAGTTCTTACGAGATTTGGTTGTCGGAGGAAGACGCGGTGCTTTTGGCGTTGTGTGCTTTTTGATATAGTCTAAAATGCAGCTGCCTAAATCGTAATTCTCTACGTAAAGGGGGAAATTAGTAATGCTGCGCGAGGAGCCGGACTTTTTTTTTTTTTCTACACTTCTTGAGACGTGGAAAGGAGTATTCGCAACTTTCAGCGATGGTGGTACCGCGATGTGAGAATCGCGCTCCCTAGCGGCTGGATGATCGGCCTCATAATAAATAGCCTCGCCTACACCTTCCTGGCGTCAAAAAATAACGTAAGGCTCTAATACTGCTCGTATATAGCAAAACTAGAATTACTTACGCGTCGCAGACCCAGCCTCGTACCGCTGTTTTACGGCGATCATCCAGCACCAGTGCGTCCCCTATAGGCCGTGAAAGTTGCGAATAGTTGCGTGCAGTACCGCCGAGGCAACACCAGGCGAGGGCAGAAAGAACAAGCACTAGGAAGGCTGGGGAGGAGGAGAGAAACCTCCACCCTAACGTTCCTTCCGTTCGCCTGGCGTTGCCGTCGCCTGCACTGCACCACAACTGGACTCCTTTTCACCAAGAACCATAGGAGACAAATTCCGGCTCCTCGCGGAGCATTACTTATCTCCACTTTTACGTAGAGAACACAGCGAACAGAAACACTGAAGCCTGGCTCACATGCAGCGATGTTGGCCCTAGAGCGGCGCGATTTCTGCCGTCGCGGCGCTCGTGCCGCTCAACCGCTGGTGCTGGCCAGAGCGCCGCGACGGCAGACATCGCGCCGCTCTAGGGCCGAAACCGCTGCATGTGAAACACCCTCGACTGTGCTACTTGTTTCGCTTCACATTCATAGGTGAGTGCTACCTGCCCCTACATAAAGTCTTTCCTTTCTTTTTGCCACTGCCGACTGATTTGAGTATTTTGTGCTTCTTGCGAGGTTCGCCTATCGTGCGTTCTGATAGTACTGAGGTTACGAAAGCCATCCAGGATTTGAAAGGCGAGTTTCGTGCAGAACTACGATCCGTACCCTAGAGCCTCGAATACAACTCGAATGCTGCTGACGAATTCCGGAAAGCCTCAACGGAGTTACGCGCTCTACTTATCAGATATGCCAGGCAAGACGATATGCTGAGCTAAAGAAAGAAAATAACTCCCTAACAGAAAAGTTGATGAAAGCTGAAGCGCAGATTTCTGAGTTGGAACAATACAACCGGTTGAATAACGTTGAGGGTAAGGGCCTGCCTGCCACTGTCGAAGAAAGAGCGCACGACATGCCTATAAACATCGCAGAGGCTATCCAAGTCCCCCTTGCCATCGCTGAAATTGATATCGGCCACGGTGTTCGCACCAAAAAGGAAAACCGAGTAAACATAATCGTCAGGTTCGTGTCTAGGTCAAAGCGCAACGTGTTCCTGGCAGCTGCCAAGAAGCTGAAACTGCCTCCCTCTAAAATCGGATTCGAAGGACGAGACCAGCGTGTCTATGTCAATGAGCATCTAACGCCAGACGACAGACGGCGTCTTGGTGCTACGATTTCTAGAAAGAAACGAGTCTCTCGGAAGTGCGTGTGGACAAAGAATGACGCCGTTTTCGCACGGAAGACAAACGACATTCATGTTCTTCACATCTATTTCTGACTGACTTGTTCAAAATGACGTGAGTGGCGCCATTGTTTCATAGATTTAGTACTCGATTCTTTATATACTCATGGATGACACCCGTCTTTTCACACCTACTCAGTTGAATGCGTCTCTAGCGCTAAATGCGAATAAATATTTTCGAGTTATACACCTTAATATTCACTCTGCCACGAATAAAGCTGACGAGCTAATTGTTCTCTTAGACGATCTAACGCGTTCCTCGTGTACTTTCGATGTTATTTTGTTTGTCTGAAACTTGGAATCGGGCTGATAGTGATGTTGCACGTATTCTGGGGTACAATTCTTTTGATATCAATCGCACAGAAAAGCGTGGCGGGGGCGTTGCTCTACTGATAAAAGTAGCTGTCTGTGATATGCTATCTGACCACTCTCTTTCCAACTGCGATATTGAAATGCTTACCGTGAAATCTGGGCGTAATATATTTTCGGTTGTCTCTCGATCACCTCAGAGGAACTTGGACGAAGTTTTTTTTTAGATATTAGAACATGAAACGTTTTTATTTAGTTCTGAAAACTATTTGTCTGTCAAAGCTCGCAATTTTAATATTGATATGGGTACGAACAACCCAATGCAGCATCAAAGGTTACTCACACTTCATTCTACGAGTTTTCAAAATGTAATTAACGGTCCAACGCACATTACAGCTTCTCCCGCTTCTATCTTAGATTAAATTATTTCTAATATTAACGACACTTTTTTTTTTCGATCGTATTTCCGCCGATATTATTGATCACCTACCTGTCTTCTTGCGTATAGAAAAAAACAAAAACAATTCGTTCGAACAATATCGCTAAAATGAGACTTGAGCTAATATCTCAAGAAAGACTCGACCTTTTTGAGAATCGTATTTCCTTGGTGGATTGGAGCCCTGCTGACAAAGAGGCCACTGCAGATAATGCTTTTAACAGGTGTCTAGAGCTCTTCACATCAGTATATCGTGAATGTTTTCCTATTGTAGAAATAACACCATGCAAAAGTGCGCGTAAACCCTGGCTGACTAGACGTTGAATTACACTCGTTAAAAAGAAATACAAATTATTTGCAACGTTTATTAAAAACAAAAACAATTCGTTCGAACAATATCGCTAAAATGAGACTTGAGCTAATATCTCAAGAAAGACTCGACCTTTTTGAGAATCGTATTTCCTTGGTGGATTGGAGCCCTGCTGACAAAGAGGCCACTGCAGATAATGCTTTTAACAGGTGTCTAGAGCTCTTCACATCAGTATATCGTGAATGTTTTCCTATTGTAGAAATAACACCATGCAAAAGTGCGCGTAAACCCTGGCTGACTAGACGTTGAATTACACTCGTTAAAAAGAAATACAAATTATTTGCAACGTTTATTAAAAACAAAAACAATTCGTTCGAACAATATCGCTAAAATGAGACTTGAGCTAATATCTCAAGAAAGACTCGACCTTTTTGAGAATCGTATTTCCTTGGTGGATTGGAGCCCTGCTGACAAAGAGGCCACTGCAGATAATGCTTTTAACAGGTGTCTAGAGCTCTTCACATCAGTATATCGTGAATGTTTTCCTATTGTAGAAATAACACCATGCAAAAGTGCGCGTAAACCCTGGCTGACTAGACGTTGAATTACACTCGTTAAAAAGAAATACAAATTATTTGCAACGTTTATTAAAAACAAAAACAATTCGTTCGAACAATATCGCTAAAATGAGACTTGAGCTAATATCTCAAGAAAGACTCGACCTTTTTGAGAATCGTATTTCCTTGGTGGATTGGAGCCCTGCTGACAAAGAGGCCACTGCAGATAATGCTTTTAACAGGTGTCTAGAGCTCTTCACATCAGTATATCGTGAATGTTTTCCTATTGTAGAAATAACACCATGCAAAAGTGCGCGTAAACCCTGGCTGACTAGACGTTGAATTACACTCGTTAAAAAGAAATACAAATTATTTGCAACGTTTATTAAAAACAAAAACAATTCGTTCGAACAATATCGCTAAAATGAGACTTGAGCTAATATCTCAAGAAAGACTCGACCTTTTTGAGAATCGTATTTCCTTGGTGGATTGGAGCCCTGCTGACAAAGAGGCCACTGCAGATAATGCTTTTAACAGGTGTCTAGAGCTCTTCACATCAGTATATCGTGAATGTTTTCCTATTGTAGAAATAACACCATGCAAAAGTGCGCGTAAACCCTGGCTGACTAGACGTTGAATTACACTCGTTAAAAAGAAATACAAATTATTTGCAACGTTTATTAAAAACAAAAACAATTCGTTCGAACAATATCGCTAAAATGAGACTTGAGCTAATATCTCAAGAAAGACTCGACCTTTTTGAGAATCGTATTTCCTTGGTGGATTGGAGCCCTGCTGACAAAGAGGCCACTGCAGATAATGCTTTTAACAGGTGTCTAGAGCTCTTCACATCAGTATATCGTGAATGTTTTCCTATTGTAGAAATAACACCATGCAAAAGTGCGCGTAAACCCTGGCTGACTAGACGTTGAATTACACTCGTTAAAAAGAAATACAAATTATTTGCAACGTTTATTAAAAACAAAAACAGTATTTACAAATAAATAAATAAATAAATTTTAAAAAATCCTACCGTGCTCACAAAATGAAGTCCTTACGCAACCCACTAAACAGGGAAATTAAATCGGCGAGAAACTTCTATTATAATAATTTCTATTGTCACCATTTTTCTAGTAATCGCAAAGAAAAATGGAGGCGTCTAAATCTGCCCCCAGACAGACATACTGATACCCAAGTTATCGAAACATTAACAGTCAACGGAACTGAGCTATCGGGTTCAGATCTTGCATCATCATTCAATTACTTTTTTTCGACTGGAAGTGACAGACTGACAGCCACTAAAATTCCGACAATTTTGGTTTTCTAAGAGATAGGTTGGCGGAATCACTATTCTTTTGAGCCGACTGACGAGCTTGAGGGTTTTTTTTTTTTTTTTTAATTTGTAAAAGTCTAAAACATACGAATAGCCTTGAATCCCATAATATACAAAGTCGCCCGGTAAGATATGTTTTGCGAATAATTACACCATGCCTGACACATATTTATAATGCAGCGCTTATGACAGGACACTTTCCAACAGCTATAGGCAGCTAGCTAGGGTAGCCGTGATTTATAAAAAAGGAAATAAGAACGAACAAAGAAATAAGAAACGTATATGACGTTTTTCTGGGGGATCTAACTAATGAATAACAGCTCCTCGAATTTGATTTTCATATTAAAAACTTCAAAATTGTCAAAAAGCAAGCTTTGAGCTTTACATTACCGCTTGCGCGGCGTGCGTCAGTGCTATTCAAAGCCTCTCTGACTCTTGTTTTTTTCGGATCTGTGGATGCTGCTGTAGAAAAAAAAAAGGTTTTGCAAATGGCGTGATGTCTTTTTAGCTGTGCACAACGTTCTTAGATTAGCTCATTTTCCTACGTCTCAGGGTTAATATGGATACAGTTACGCAACTGCTCATACAGGCTGCTCTGCACAGGCAGTACCCCCACACTCGCCTCCTGTCATTCGACGCGCCGGACGGCTGCTATGGTAACTGCAGTGTGTTCTATGGAATAAGCACGTTTCGAAGCACAGCGTCTAGATGGCGTTGCACCGTACTCTATGGAACACACAGTTATGAAACGAAAATCTAGATGGCGCTTCAAACGACGGAAGGCCAGAGCCGTATATTGGGAGAGTGGCAGTTTGATACTTTAGACCCATGTTGCGGAGAAAAAAAAACAGGACGCGGGATGGCCAGGACGCGGGATGTAAGGCTCGTCAAATTATGAGACGCTGGAGAAATGCAGCCTTCTGCGTTAAGTCCTTATTTCGAACTCTTTTTGTTCGCCTTCCGCCCATTGAAAAGCATGCGGGAAGGGCCTTAGAACGCACCTGGTATCGCTGCGCCGCAGCGTTCTTCCGCAACATAAAGTTCGTCTGCGTTCCTCGCCGTCACCATGGCAACGAACGCCGAATGAATGGAAGCACGCACGGTACCGCCGCGTGAAGCCAGCAACAGCTGACGCCATTTTACGAACGCCGTCTGCTAGCCAAAGCCGAACACGGTATGTCAGATCAACCGCCTCCGCCGGTGCTCGATCGCCGACGGCGATCGAGCTTTGGCGGAGGCGGAGGGATCCTGGGTTCAATCCCCGCCCCTGCCCATTTCGATCTGGATGAGCATCGTACCGGTGTGCGGTCGTGTATCACTACTGCGTGGTGCACGTCAAAGACCCCAGGCTAGCGGTTGTACTGCACTGGCTAAATTGCTCATCTACAGCGAGTGACTCGTCGCAACATTAAAAATGGTTGACCAACGACTCGCTGTATAAATATCCCCACAACTCCCAATTAATTTTCTTCCCCCAGTCTCAGCTGAGACGCTGTTCCTAGCAAGTAGGCTCTGGTTTGGACCGCACGTTCGTTTATTCTACCGTTGAATATGGACGTGACGAAACCCTTACGTGCGCCAAGTTTTCAGTCACCAAGAGTTATACCTTCTTACTCGAGCGACGCTAAAACGACTTAAATTAGTCGTGTCACATATTTAGAGCTCACGACCACTGCTAGGGGCTGTTTCGAGGGCTGTGGTTGGCCCCGAGATGCTCGCCTATTCAAACCAATGTATGGCCAAACTCTCCCAATAAACGGCTCTGCGAAAGGCGGACTGAGGGGGGGGGGGGGGGGGGGGGGTACCCCCTATTGCGGGAGTTCCACTAGTTATAAGGTAGTCTAGAAACGTTGGCTGTGCGCGCGCGCACAGTTGTGTTGCAAAGCGCCGCACACTTGTTTCAACTCCATTGAGCTTGAAGATACCGACGCTTCTATCCAAGTATGACTCGACAGTTGCTGACGAGCAAATGCAACTGACGCAATTCCCGCATCGAATACGTAGCAAAAAAAATTTTTCACATCGCTACTCCTGCTTGAAAGAAAAGCAGAAAGTTTAATAAATTCTTAAATTTTCGGACATGGCCCGGCTAATTCAGGCGATTTATTAATTTGTTCTATACAATTTTTGCTAAGATTTGTTTACAAATTAAAAATTTCTCGCTGAGAAGCGGATCACGCATTATGCGCATTTGGGTTCGCAAAATTAAACAAACGAACGTAATTCAAAGCGGGTGTATACCTCATTTTATGGGTGGCTGAGGTGTCGGCGACATTACTAGATTTAAGATTTCGATCGCGAGGGGGTCTCGCACGCTTCGCGTCGACCAAGTGAATAAGCGGGGATTTAATTGAAACGACCCCTATAAACATAATTTCTGACATCTAATTAAAAAAGTGTTGACTCTGATTACTTTCTTTGTACTTTGAGTTCCTGTTGACATGGTCAACAGAAAGTTTGTTGATTTTGCGTTGAAACCTTTCTGATGATTTTCTTCAGCCTGAGTCAAAAGAAAAGCTGTTTACTTTCTATTAACCTTCTATTGATTTTTTTCTGCCGACTTCCTGTTGACAGTATCATGAGTAAGACAGCAGACGTTCTGTTTACTTCGTGTTGAAAATGATCACTTGACTCTCTGTAGCCAGTGTCAATAAAAAAAGCTACAGACTTTCTGTTGACTTTTTATTGAACATAGTACATCTTGTCTAGGATGTCAAAAGTCACTAAGCTTCTCAATAGTCTCCGACAAGGTGAAAACGGTAGGGAGGAGCTTCTGTTGTCCCGCCTCCAGCGCCAGCCTCATACCCTCGATAACGCTTCGGCGTCTCGCGCACTTCGAGCGCGCGCGCACAGTCAAAGCACGACGGAAGGCATAGGGCGCGTGCTAGAGGCCAGGCGATCGAAAGACACGCGCTGCAGTTCTCACTTTGGAAGTGACTTTAGTGACTTTATTCACCCTATTAAACTAGTCAACTAATAAAGAAAAGCAAATTAACTATTTTAAAACGGAGCATCTGACTTGACTCGCTTCGTCCTGAGCTGAGTGGGGCTATGCAGAAAAGCGATAACATTTCTTACTATGAGCCGTTTTTGTGGATGTTGTTTTAGCCACTGCGCCGGATTATTATTAGTTGTACCAATGCTTTTTGTAAGGTCCACGAACTTGAAAACACTGTTTTACCTTTGACAAACTCCCGAAAAGGAGCTCAGATATTTGAAACCTTAATAAGTGCTAAGGTGGTCACCGGCCGAATGATTACCTTCCAAATCTAGGCTGTATAAGGCTCTATAGCGTGCTACGGCATTGCGATTGAGGTGTTGAGTGCTTCATGGTGTTTGGGTGTTCGTTTCTAACGTGTGTTTGTGCGATGAATGTAGTGCGTTCAAACACCACTATTTATTTATTTAATTATTTTAAGCCCTAGAGGCCCTTTCGGACATTACATAAGAAGGACGTAATAGAAAGATTGGTACGACCGAACCAAGTGGCAACAAAAAGAGACAAAGATAAAAATAAAGGTACAAAGTATAAAATGAAGGTACAAAGTATTTGGCGCAATTTTGGCCTTCAAACATAAGATATAGAAATGATAGCGCACAATAAAAACATGTACATCAGAAACAAGACACTGACAACAACAAATATTGCAGGGATACGAGACTATCCAAGGTTTAACATGTTTAGTGCGGAGACAAAGGACAGGTGGTCACTGATGGAGGCAATTTCTCTGGGGAGGCTGTTCCGGTCCGATATAACGAGGAGTAGTGGAGAGTTTTTAAACATGTTGGTTCGTGCAAATATGGGGTTCAATTTGAAAGGATGACCTAAGCGGGACGATATGTGGTGAGCCGGTTGTAGGAAAGAGTCCCTAAAAGGCGAGGGACTGTAATCAAGTTTATGAATAAATGATAAGCGTGCGAGGTGCCTTCTTGTATGAAGAGGTGACAAGTCAATGTTTTTAACTGCTTATACTCGTGAATCGGGAGTAGTCGCAAGCTGTAAATTTAGCCGCTTTGTTTTGAAGAGATTCAATCTTATCTGTCAGATATGTATGATAAAAGTGCCAGATTGATGCATACTCAAGTTGACATTTAAAAAGAGCAGTGCAGGCAAGAAGTTTTGTATCTGGGTTGGCTAGGAACAGTGTTCGTTTGAAAAAGCCAAGAGTTCGCGACGACTTGTTAGCAATATATTCAATGTGAAGGTTCCGCGTTAAGTTCGATGAGAGATGAACACCAAGATATTTAAAGGAGGATACATGTGAGGGGCAAGAAAAGCTTCGAGGTGAAGGTCATAGCTTTTGTTTTGTGTGTATTTTCATCAGGCACGTGTCACACCAGTTTGAAACTGTGTCTAAAGAACCGTTCACACACATGCGTCCGTAGCGACCGCAACGACTGGAACAACCGAAACGACCTTTGCAAGGGTCTGCAACCGTCAGTTGCCATAGCGACGGAGGGACGCACGCACGTGTCGTTCACGTCGCAAGGAGTTGGAGCGAGCCCAACTTTTTCCGCTGCGTTGGAAACAACCGAAACAACCGTAACGACAGACCAATCACAGGTCGAGGAGAATTAGTCGCGCGCGTTGCATGCCGGTCGTGCCGGGCTCCTTCTATCTGCAAACATGGCGTCGGTGGTGATCGTCGACGTGGACGGCGTGGTGAAAGCTCATCGTTCCGCGTAAAAGCGCTATCCTTGACTGTGAATTTTCGTCGTGTCTCGCTATGATAACCCAGCATGTACTAGAAGGGAAGATCCACCTACTCGTGCGGCGATGTCGTGGCGGCACTCTCAAGACAGCAGAAACGCCCATGCCGTCGTGTTTGTTTACTTCGACTACAGTGGTGCTTTCTAAGCATTTGTGTCCTCGAACATCGCCCGGATTTCTTATTTGGCGCATTTCATGCGTGTGCTCAAGTTCAAGGAATTACTGGCGCGTACCGTATAAAGGATGCGAATTTTCACGCGTTTTTATCACTGGAGAAAAGTGATTACTGTTAGCAATCCTGAACGCTCGCAACGTCTATCTGATCTCAAAATCATAATTTTACGTTGCTATATTGGTGCTAAGATTACATCGTCTATTATAATCGTAGAAAAGGAGTGTGGCGAGATTTGTACTATTGGCAAAGTCGTGTATTAGAGTCTTGATCGTCCAAGACGGCGCACTGCATCTTTTGGGGGCGAAGCTCCTTAGGGGCTAGCCATGTCCGTCCGCCGTCCGCCGTAGGCCCGGCGTCGGGTGCTCGTGCTTCTGCTCGTGAGATAACGTGCTCACGAGCACGTGAGCACATGCTCACGTGCTCGTGTAAGGCAAAAAAAAATTGGAAAAAAAAAAGATGAAAAAAATTATGAAAAAAGAAAAAGAAGAAAAAAAAGAGTAGGGGGTTCTGAGATGCCATCCCATCTGTCTACTTAAAAAAGAAAAAGAAGAAAACCCCACATTCTCCTACTGACATGAATGAAAAGGCTTAAAGAAAAAGAAGAAAAGAAAGAGTAGGGGGTTCTGAGATGCCATCCCATCTGTCTGCTTAAAAAAAGAAAAATAAGAAAACCACACATTCTCCTACTGACATGAATGAAAAGGCTCAAAGAAAAAGAAGAAAAAAAAAGAGTAGGGGGTTCTGAGATGCCATCCCATCTGTCTGCTTAAAAAAGAAAAAGAAGAAAACCGCACATTATCCTACTGACATGAATGAAAAGGCTCAAAGAAAAAGAAGAAAAAAAAAAGAGTAGGGGGTTCTGAGATGCCATCCCATCTGTCTGCTTAAAAAAAGAAAAAAAAGAAAACCACAGATTCTCCTACTGACATGAATGAAAAGGCTCAAAGAAAAAGAAGAAAAAAAGAGTAGGGGGTTCTGAGATGCCATCCCATCTGTCTGCTTAAAAAAAGAAAAAGAAGAAAACCACACATTCTCCTACTGACATGAATGAAAAGGATCAAAGAAAAAGAAGAAAAAAAAAGAGTAGGGGGTTCTGAGATGCCATCCCATCTGTCTGCTTAAAAAAAGAAAAAGAAGAAAACCACACATTCTCCTACTGACATGAATGAAAAGGCTCAAAGAAAAAGAAGAAAAAAAAGAGTAGGGGGTTCTGAGATGCCATCCCATCTGTCTGCTTAAAAAAAAGAAAAAGAAGAAAACCACACATTCTCCTACTGACATGAATGAAAAGGCTCAAAGAAAAAGAAGAAAAAAAAGAGTAGGGGTTCTGAGATGCCATCCCATCTGTCTGCTTAAAAAAAGAAAAAGAAGAAAACCACACATTCTCCTACTGACATGAATGAAAAGGCTCAAAGAAAAAGAAGAAAAAAAGAGTAGGGGGTTCTGAGATGCCATCCCATCTGTCTGCTTAAAAAAAAGAAAAAGAAGAAAACCACACATTCTCCTACTGACATGAATGAAAAGGCTCAAAGAAAAAGAAGAAAAAAAAGAGTAGGGGGTTCTGAGATGCCATCCCATCTGTCTGCTTAAAAAAAAGAAAAAGAAGAAAACCACACATTCTCCTACTGACATGAATGAAAAGGCTCAAAGAAAAAGAAGAAAAAAAAAGAGTAGGGGGTTCTGAGATGCCATCCCATCTGTCTGCTTAAAAAAAAAAGAAAAAGAAGAAAACCACACATTCTCCTACTGACATGAATGAAAAGGCTCAAAGAAAAAGAAGAAAAAAAGAGTAGGGGGTTCTGAGATGCCATCCCATCTGTCTGCTTAAAAAAAGAAAAAGAAGAAAACCACACATTCTCCTACTGACATGAATGAAAAGGCTCAAAGAAAAGAAGAAAAAAAAGAGTAGGGGGTTCTGAGATGCCATCCCATCTGTCTGCTTAAAAAAAGAAAAAGAAGAAAACCACACATTCTCCTACTGACATGAATGAAAAGGCTCAAGAAAAAGAAGAAAAAAAAGAGTAGGGGGTTCTGAGATGCCATCCCATCTGTCTGCTTAAAAAAAGAAAAAGAAGAAAACCACACATTCTCCTACTGACATGAATGAAAAGGCTCAAAGAAAAGAAGAAAAAAAAGAGTAGGGGGTTCTGAGATGCCATCCCATCTGTCTGCTTAAAAAAAGAAAAAGAAGAAAACCACACATTCTCCTACTGACATGAATGAAAAGGCTCAAAGAAAAAGAAGAAAAAAAGAGTAGGGGGTTCTGAGATGCCATCCCATCTGTCTGCTTAAAAAAAAGAAAAAGAAGAAAACCACACATTCTCCTACTGACATGAATGAAAAGGCTCAAAGAAAAAGAAGAAAAAAAAAGAGTAGGGGGTTCTGAGATGCCATCCCATCTGTCTGCTTAAAAAAAAAGAAAAAGAAGAAAACCACACATTCTCCTACTGACATGAATGAAAAGGCTCAAAGAAAAAGAAGAAAAAAAAGAGTAGGGGGTTCTGAGATGCCATCCCATCTGTCTGCTTAAAAAAAAGAAAAAGAAGAAAACCACACATTCTCCTACTGACATGAATGAAAAGGCTCAAAGAAAAAGAAGAAAAAAAAGAGTAGGGGGTTCTGAGATGCCATCCCATCTGTCTGCTTAAAAAAAGAAAAAGAAGAAAACACACATTCTCCTACTGACATGAATGAAAAGGCTCAAAGAAAAAGAAGAAAAAAAAAGAGTAGGGGGTTCTGAGATGCCATCCCATCTGTCTGCTTAAAAAAAAGAAAAAGAAGAAAACCACACATTCTCCTACTGACATGAATGAAAGGCTCAAAAAAAGAAGAAGAAAAAAAAGAGTAGGGGGTTCTGAGATGCCATCCGATCTGTCTGCTTAAAAAAAGAAAAAGAAGAAACCACACATTCTCCTACTGACATGAATGAAAGGCTCAAAGAAAAAGAAGAAAAAAAAGAGTAGGGGGTTCTGAGATGCCATCCCATCTGTCTGCTTAAAAAAAGAAAAAGAAGAAAACCACACATTCTCCTACTGACATGAATGAAAAGGCTCGGCATGCTGCGGCTCGGCGTCTACGCAGACAAGCACCACCAGAGCTTCGCCCCAAAGCAACATCATTTTTCTTTTCTTTTTTCATCCACTGTACCCTGCGATCCTATCATGAAAAAATATAATCTAACATTAAAGCTTTAGGCTATAGAAAACTGTCTGTCTGTATTCTGTTACGGCATTGAGTGGCAGTGCATCCCTTTTTGGAGGCACCGCTGCAACAGCTGACGGCGGCGTAGAAGCGGTCGCCGTGCTGACGACCCGCTGCGCTTGTTGCAGTGGTTGCAACTTGCAGGTGTGTCATGATGAACGGAACAGCGCACAAAAAGACGAGGACAGTTCATCATGTCATCATACCAACTCGCCCAACTTACAACACAACGCACAAAAATGTTTATTTTTGATTAAAATTATGTATTTTTAAAAAATATTTAAATTAAACAAAACCGCACAAACCCAACCACATTGTAAGTCGACAAGCGTGCAAATTTAAGAAAAAAATATTGTTGGGTGTTTCATAAAAGAGCTGATTTTTCGTAAATTATTGAGTGATGCTTAGTTTCACGCTGTTTTCAAAAATTAAAATCGCGCTCACGTCATCACAAATTTTTTTTCGTGAAAACTATTTTAGGGTATGGCTACGGACATTGTGGCCGAAGCCCATGAATTTTTTTTTTAGAAATCGGAGGTGGTCGAGTGCAACGTCTAGGACGTTCCACGTGGAATGACCCAGGTGTGTGTACGCGCGGCGCAGCGCGGTCGTTCCCGTCGCTCCGGTTGCAACGGACGCAGTCGCATGCAACCGACGTGTGTGAACGAGCCTTAAGTCGTCTTGTAAAATTGTACTACCGTGAGGGTTCATAACGGACGGTAGATGACGCAATTATCCGCGAAAAGACGAGCGCTAGATTTGATGTTAGAGTGAAGATCACTGATGTACATAAGGAGCACAGGACCCAGTGCAGACCTTTGCGTGACACCTAACGTCACGGAAAGAGGGGAAGGGAGGCGTTTGCCAATCACAACTGATTGGCGTCTGTTATTCAAAAGATTTTAATCGATTTAACAACTTTTGTGGATAAGTTTAGTCAGCTTATATATCAACCGGCTATGTAAGACGCAATCAAACGTTTTCGCGAAGTTAATAAAAATGACATCGACGTGTCTGGACAGGTGAACAGAATGATGAAGGTAATTTAACAACTCAAACGTCTCACATGAACGCAGAAAGCCGTAATGTTTAATAAAAAGAAGCTGATTGGTAGTTCGGTGGGTCATGATTTTCGACGATATTATATGTTCTAGAAGTTTACATGAAACACAGGTGAGCGAGATGGGTTTGTAGTTGTCAAATGATTTTAATGCGAAAGCATTAACTGTCTCATAGAGCGAGCCGCGCCAACGGCACCTTAAATCCTTTTTCCAAGTGAAGCCAGCTCCCAGCTATGAGACCATGCGCAAAGCTAGCCAACGACACCTACATTTCCTTATCCCAAAACGCGGAGTAAAGCTGATGGATTTCGGTTTCGGTCCCACTGGCCGGCCGCTCCGGGTCACTTTCCACGACCGCTCACCCCATGACGCTGCGTGTCCGTCAGCGCGCCGTAAAAAAAGAAAAAGAAGAAAACCACACATTCTCCTACTGACATGAATGAAAAGGCTCAAAGAAAAAGAAGAAAAAAAAGAGTAGGGGGTTCTGAGATGCCATCCCATCTGTCTGCTTAAAAAAAAAGAAAAAGAAGAAAACCACACATTCTCCTACTGACATGAATGAAAAGGCTCGGCATGCTGCGGCTCGGCGTCTACGCAGACAAGCACCACCAGAGCTTCGCCCCAAGCAACATCATTTTTTCTTTTCTTTTTTTCATCCACTGTACCCTGCGATCCTATCATGAAAAAATAATAATACTAACATTAAAGCTTTAGGCTATACAAAACTGTCTGTCTGTATTCTGTTACGGCATTGAGTGGCAGTGCATCCCCTTTTTGGAGGCACCGCTGAAACAGCTGACGGCGGCGTAGAAGCGGTCGCCGTGCTGACGACCCGCTGCGCTTGTTGCAGTGGTTGCAACTTGCAGGTGTGTCATGATGAACGGAACAGCGCACAAAAAGACGAGGACAGTTCATCATGTCATCATACCAACTCGGCCAACTTACAACACAACACACAAAAATGTTTATTTTTGATTAAAATTATGTATTTTTAAAAAATATTTAAATTAAACAAAACCGCACAAACCCAACCACATTGTAAGTCGACAAGCGTGCAAATTTAAGAAAAAAATATTGTTGGGTGTTTCATAAAAGAGCTGATTTTTCGTAAATTATTGAGTGATGCTTAGTTTCACGCTGTTTTCAAAAATTAAAATCGCGCTCACGTCATCACAAATTTTTTTTCGTGAAAACTATTTTAGGGTATGGCTTCGGACATTGTGGCCGAAGCCCATGAATTTTTTTTTAGAAATCGGAGGTGGTCGAGTGCAACGTCTAGGACGTTCCACGTGGAATGACCCAGGTGTGTGTACGCGCGGCGCAGCGCGGTCGTTCCCGTCGCTCCGGTTGCAACGGACGCAGTCGCATGCAACCGACGTGTGTGAACGAGCCTTAAGTCGTCTTGTAAAATTGTACTATCGTGAGGGTTCATAACGGACGGTAGATGACGCAATTATCCGCGAAAAGACGAGCGCTAGATTTGATGTTAGAGTGAAGATCACTGATGTACATAAGGAGCACAGGACCCAGTGCAGACCTTTGCGGGACACCTAACGTCACGGAAAGAGGGGAAGGGAGGCGTTTGCCAATCACAACTGATTGGCGTCTGTTATTCAAAAAGATTTTAATCGATTTAACAACTTTTGTGGATAAGTTTAGTCAGCTTATATATCAACCGGCTATGTAAGACGCAATCAAACGTTTTCGCCAAGTTAATAAAAATGACATCGACGTGTCTGGACAGGTGAACAGAATGATGAAGGTAATTTAACAACTCAAACGTCTCACATGAACGCAGAAAGCCGTAATGGTTAATAAAAAGAAGCTGATTGGTAGTTCGGTGGGTCATGATTTTCGACGATATTATATGTTCTAGAAGTTTACATGAAACACAGGTGAGCGAGATGGGTTTGTAGTTGTCAAATGATTTTAATGCGAAAGCATTAACTGTCTCATAGAGCGAGCCGCGCCAAACGGCACCTTAAATCCTTTTTCCAAGTGAAGCCAGCTCCCAGCTATGAGACCATGCGCAAAGCTAGCCAACGACACCTACATTTCCTTATCCCCAAAACGCGGAGTAAAGCTGATGGATTTCGGTTTCGGTCCCACTGGCCGGCGCGCGTCGACAAGGCTCCCATTGGCCGCTCCGGGTCACTTTCCACGACCGCTCACCCCATGACGCTGCGTGTCCGTCAGCGCGCCGTTAACGTGGAGCGTTCAAGGTCAGCGCGCCCGGGAGAGCGCGCGCGCTGACCGGCGACGAAAAGTATGCTGCAGACGAAATAAGGGAGCGGACGAGCGGCTTGCATGCTTTCGCATTCACAACTCATAAGGAGTGCTTTGGTGTACCTCGAGATTTCCAATCGGCTGGTAATTGACTCATGGAAGGGATTGTTGGAACAGCCTTCCCAGAAGAGAGCCAGAAATTGATTTGGTTAGCTTTAAGAACTTTGTGGATATGCCATCCGGGCCAGGACTAGAGTTAGTGGGCAATCGGTCAATGGCACATAAACCCATATGATAGTTCCAAAGAAGTCAATTCAGAAAAATCTTAGACCTTCAAAGCGAGTAGTCCTTCCACATTTTCATAAAATTTCTCACAACATCAAGGCGTTAGCCAGCAGGTTTAATGTTGGCACTGCCTTTTCTACAGATTATAGACTGAGCCGTTTGACCCCTTTTGCCTCGACTGTTTCAGGTTGTGCGATAAAACACAGAGAGAAGGATGTGGAATGTTTGTCGGGTCTCATTTACAAGATACCCTTTGATTGTGGCCTTTGTTATACTGGTCAAACTAAACGATGTATAAATGAGCGGTTGACGGAACACAAACGTTGTATAAAGAAAAAAGACCCGTACTCCGAAGTGTCAAAACATCTGATCGAATGTAGGGAACTGTGTACCGTTGTGGCATTTAACTTGAGTAGAGTTGCGGGAAAAAGATGACCATAAGCGATTGATAAAAGAGTCATTAACAATACTAGGTCACGGGAACGCAGTTAATAAGCCGTCGTTTGGATTGGACAACGAACTTCGGCGGTTTCTTAGGCTGTGAAAAGTTCTGACCTTCAAGGTTTATGTCTGTAGGTTTCCGGGTAGGGGGGACGTTGGGTCGTTCTTTTCTTTTTGTATGTGTGTTACTGGGCTTGGGGGTACCAGTGTGTTTGGTGGTCGGGAAGCGAGGGGTCAAAAATAAGAGAAGTGCAAGAGGCAGAGTCCATTGTCCTTGTTTTCTCAGAGGATACGTTGGTGGAAAAAGTGGCATTCTTTGGGGTTCTCACCCTCTCCCCCTTTTTTCTTTTTATCAAAGTGCCTATATAACCAGGTTTCGGAAAATAAAAATTTCAGCTGTGTTAGAGACTTTTTAGTGTCGTGTCGTTTACCCGCAGTCTCGGGGTTTTTTCAACCATATAACCCCGTAGGTAGAAATTACAATATCTTTCATATTGCTTTCAACTGGCATTTCTAATATAGTCGAATCTAAAAGAACATCCTTATCAGTGAAAACACTGCTGAAAAACTCGTTGAACTGGTCGGCCAACTGAGATTCACCAAGTAAGGTGTCACCAGAGCCCAACCAAGGAAGCACACTTGCAGGGTCTGGGTTTACAACCTTCCAAAATTTCTTCGGGTCCGAACATAGCATATTCGAGACATCAACGTCAAAGAAACCCTGCTTGGCCTGTTTTATCAATTTATTGCAGCGTAATCAAACGCATGATAAGAGGTCCAATCGCGTTCCAAACTAGAGTTCTTCGATCGCTTATATAAACGCTTTTTTTCCGGATACTTCGTTTAATTTTAGATGTAAACCGCGGCGAACGTAGACAAGGTACAATGCTTAAAACAAGAATGCAGGCAGCCTGAGATTCTATAAGTTTGTTGCGAAGCCACATCAAGTTTTCATTTACGGAAGGATCATCAAACCCACTCAAGATCTAGAAAATATAGACAATCTTGACATCAAAGATTCCACATCTGCTCTCTAATTAAAAATTTGTTTCTCTAAAATATAAGCTTTGCAACGTATATATAACGAGACGATACAATGTACAACACCATGATCATTAATTTCGTCAATAACATTAACCGACCTGTGCTCAGGCTGCGTTGTAAAAATTAAATCTAACACAGCATCTCCACGTGTAGGGTTTATGACAATCTGCTCCAGTTGGAAATAACTCGCCATCTCAAGAACTTTTAGGCATTCCCTCTTGTTTGTACAGTAGCTAGAAACTTCCTTTGCTGTCCAGTTTATATTAGGATAGTTAAAATTACCTGCCAGGACTACAGGAGTGTCAGGGAACTTTGACTGTAAATCGTGTACAATTTCTGTTAAGTGGTCAATAAACTCTGTCCCGGAGTCCGGTGGTCTGTAGCACACTCCGACTAGGCACCTTTGAAAGCCTATTCCGATTGTAACCCACACAATCTCAAGCGCTGTATCAACTGGAATAAATGACGACAGGATGAACTTTCTTACGGCAATCATAACCCCACCTCCCCTGGGTCCCTAAACTCGTCAAGCACAAAGTTGGAGCCGAAAGTTCGTGCAGCGCGCCGATTGGACGTCGGTGACGAAACCGCGAAGTCATCGTCGTAATTGTCCAATCGGTGCGATGCGTCAACTTCGGCCCCAACTTTGCGTTTGACGAGTTTAGGGCCCCTGGAGTAAGACCGGTCCTTTCGATACACTGAAAATAGGTCTGCAAATGTCAACTCTGAATTTGCTATGTCTGAGCTGAGCCATGCCTTAGTTCCCAAAATGACATCAGCGGAACATGTATCAATGAAAGAGAGAAAGTCATCCTGTTTCGGTATTGAACTACGAAAGTTGGCAACAGGAAAGGACAGCTGACCGACCTTCTCAACGGGGCTCGTGTTGAAAAGGCTGCCGGTTGGTTACGTTCGAAGGGTGATGATTTTGACAGGGCACGACCTTTCCGTTGGTAGGATCATATTTGTAAACCGCATTGCTATGAAAAAGTTTGTCGTAGGAGAGCCGGTATCTGCTTTCGCCTTGATTCGCCCTTGCGAAGCATCTCAGCTGTTCGTGGATGAGTTGCATTTTAGGATACATTTCCCAACAAAATTCTAAAAAAAGTATCGTTTTTTTACGCTTATTCTGCGGCAGCCAATGCGGAGCAGAGTGGAAAGCCGTAGTAAGGCTCCAAATCTTTGTTGAATGAATAGCTAAGGTGTAAAGCGTTTTTGTTTTTCTTTTTAGACAGCTGTAATTTTTCAATTGAAAAGCTACAGAAAAAGCATCTTGGAGGCGACAGAAAGTCTGGTGACTTTTTTTTACTGAAAAGTGAACTAATATTCAAAAAAGTCAACGGAAAAGATAGAAAAAGTCAGATAGAAAGCTGTTGACATTTTATGTCCTCTGATGACTCTTTTGAACAGCCTTTCAACAGAAAATCACGACCGTTTTTTCTAATGGGACTCCGGAAGCCAGCCACCACTCCTGCCAGTTATTTTGAGGAAATGTTTGTTTACTTGTATACAAAATTAAAAAAGAATCAACTTGAAACTAATACGAGACCAGCACTCACAGAACACATTAGAACCAACAGGATACACTGAGTCGCTTTCACTGAAGTGTTTACAGCACACTTGAGAGGTTCTCGAACTTCTCTTTCCTATTTTCAATTTGATGAGACATCCCTTTCTCATTTTTATTTTGTCCGAATCATAATAAAAAAATACACCCTGTTCGCCGTGGTAGATGTTGTAGCGGGGTAAACCGCTGAATATTCTATTTTCAACATTTCGCTTTTTGTACGGCAACGCTCTACCATCTGTGCTTCGACAGCTCATTTCCAAGATTGTTTGTTAGCACGACTACGCGTGGCCACGATTTCAAGCTTTGGTGAATATCCTACTACAAATATTACTTCACCAAACAAACACAACGCGTAAAACAGGCTTTGCCGCTCCTTACCCAAACAGCGCATGAAGCGAGCTGACGAGCCGAGGGATACAAAACCCACGCGGTCTGTCCCACCCGTGACGTCAAAAACAATTATGATGATAGCTAGAAAAGGGCCCCCTGTAGTTCGCGCAGACCACCAATAAAAAGCGAGTGTTTTGAAATTTCTCGAATCTCGGGTGTGAAATAGCACACAAATAGCCACAGTAGCCAATCATCAGGTTTTCCCGCCAACTACAAAAAGAACCAGCCCAATCGGCTTACTTATAGCCCAACCTGGCAACCCTGGCAACTGTCGAGAGAAAAGTAAAGAACGCACGCACGCAGAAGGGAAAACTCAGTTGTAAGTCAGCACTCTGTCTGTGTATTTCCTTTTACTGGTCCTTCGTCTTTTTGCGCTGTTTTAACCCAATCAATATATGAGCACGCACACGCTACGTATTATTCGTTGAGGGGGCAGGCTTCTACTTTCTAGTGGCTTGTACGTTTTGGGTTTTCTTTGCCCGAAGAACGTTTCCCGGCCTTTCCCTTCCAAACAAGAACACGCTTTCAGGGCCCGATTGAAGTCCCTGCATTCTTTACATTTTAAAAGGACAGGAATTTAAAGGAGATATAGTGCGAATTAAGGCAATCTTTGGAGGGAATGAGGTCTTCCTTGGCGTAAAGAGCAATGTTCTCCCCGAATTGCATCTTTTTTCTGAGAGTATAATTTGTTTCCGCAATACATTCCATCATGCGCTTCATAGTATCACTCACTTGTCCACTCTACACTCTGCGATCGCACACGTTTATGGGCCAACACAGTAAAAACGTAGATGCGGACCCGCGGATATCCGCATCTGATCCGCAGCCGCAGCCCTTGGCATCCGCGTCCATCCTGGTTAATTTTTGTCGGCATTCGCCAGTGGAATGCGCACCATCCGCGGATGATCCGCGGATGATCTGCGGATAGGCAGGGCTTTAGCGATATGGTATAAAATATCGAGTCGCATGTATGTTTTCGGCAGCGGAATGATAGTCTGCCTCAAGGGGCATTTCGCGTCTCCGACTCCCCGCTCCAGATAAAAACAAATCTGGATATTGCAGTACGAAGCCCGGAGTAACGACTCATTTATATCGTCTGAACAAATTTAAAAGGTCGTTCCTCTATTACTGCATTATATGCGTCATGACATTTTTTTTTTTTTTCAAACATACATATTCCGTTGTTGGTCCCAGTGCGCGAAACCGTTCCAGCGTGGGCATGACGAATGGCAGGACGAATTGAAGACGAAGGATTTCCGCTTAAAATTCATCCTTGACCTTCATAGCATACGATACGCGCAGTAGGAATTTAAAACGGAATTCCGTTTTTTTAATCAACGTAAGACGGGCACCCTTATCCTCAGGTTTATTTGCTGTTACGCATCACCACAGTTACCGCACTATACTCTAGGATTAGAAGAAATGAAGACCGCGCGTTCACAGCTTTTGGTGGGAGGCTCAAGATGCTCAAGCGCCCGTAGCTCTGGCTTCATAGCAGCAGAACGTTTAAGTTTATTTATTAATGCCCAGCAACAGCGACATGCCTACCCGGTGGTGCATCACAACACACAGGAAGAAGCACACACACACACACAACTATCAATAACATTATACGCAAAAACAAACGAAAAATACAAAAAAAAACATTCACATGTCCTATGAGAGTTTTGACATTACTGAGTTTTTTAAAGTAGCTTAAAGGCAGGAGTAAGTCAATAGGAGGTATCGAAATACTACACAAAACTTCTTTTCGGGGCAAAGCTGGGAGCGCCCACCAACATAAAAGAATTTCATTGATCTCAAAGAGCAGGAAGACAAACAAAAGCTTACGGTGTTGTCCGTAGGTAAAGAGAGCTAACTGCGGTTAAGCCTAACTGCAGTTAAGAGTGCCCGAGTGCCCGTGCAACGAGGGTAATAGACATCCACTAGAATAGACCAACATACAGAAGAGTGCACGCGCGTTTCGAAACCCGAATGGAAGGATGCCGGCCATAATGATCGACAAAGTTTACCCTTTCGACCGACTGAAACTTTAAAGAGAACAGACGTATACTTTCGTAAAAGTTTCATACTAATAATGCACAAGGTTCATGGTTGGGAGTGAATGGCCTTTTCACGTGGTTAGTGTAGTGCACAGCTACTCTAAAGCCGGGGTCACACTGCTCATGCATCATACAAAAGACAGTCCGGAGATTTTAACTTGCCCAATATTGATTGGTTTAATGTTTCGGCTGGTGCTGTACCCCGTGTGCACAACCATGAACTTCTGGACATTGCCTTTACTTGTGATTTTTACCAAGTCGTAAATCAGTTTACTGGAGTACAGGGTGACAACGAATCAATTTTAGATCTTATGTTTGTGCTAAAGCCGGGGTCACACTGCTCATACATCATACAAAAGACAGTCCGGAGATTTTAACTTGCCCAATATTGATTGGTTTAATGTTTCGGCTGGTGCTGTACCCCGTGTGCACAACCATGAACTTCTGGACATTGCCTTTACTTGTGATTTTTACCAAGTCGTAAATCAGTTTACTGGAGTACAGGGTGACAACGAATCAATTTTAGATCTTATGTTTGTGCTAAAGCCAGGGTCACACTGCTCATACATCATACAAAAGACAGTCCGGAGATTTTAACATGCCCAATATTGATTGGTTTAATGTTTCGGCTGGTGCTGTACCCCGTGTGCACAACCATGAACTTCTGGACATTGCCTTTACTTGTGATTTTTACCAAGTCGTAAATCAGTTTACTGGAGTACAGGGTGACTACGAATCAATTTTAGATCTTATGTTTGTGCTAAAGCCGGGGTCACACTGCTCATACATCATACAAAAGACAGTCCGGAGATTTTAACTTGTCCAATATTGATTGGTTTAATGTTTCGGCTGGTGCTGTACCCCGTGTGCACAACCATGAACTTCTGGACATTGCCTGCTGTACCCCGTGTGCACAACCATGAACTTCTGGACATTGCCTTTACTTGTGATTTTTACCAAGTCGTAAATCAGTTTACTGGAGTACAGGGTGACTACGAATCAATTTTTGATCTTATGTTTGTGCTAAAGCCGGGGTCACACTGCTCATACATCATACAAAAGACAGTCCGGAGATTTTAACTTGCCCAATATTGATTGGTTTAATGTTTCGGCTGGTGCTGTACCCCGTGTGCACAACCATGAACTTCTGGACATTGCCTTTACTTGTGATTTTTACCAAGTCGTAAATCAGTTTACTGGAGTACAGGGTGACTACGAATCAATTTTGATCTTATGTTTGTGCTAAAGCCGGGGTCACACTGCTCATACATCATACAAAAGGCAGTCCGGAGATTTTAACTTGCCCAATATAGATTGGTTTAATGTTTCGGCTGGTGCTGTACCCCGTGTGCACAACCATGAACTTCTGGACATTGCCTTTACTTGTGATTTTTACCAAGTCGTAAATCAGTTTACTGGAGTACAGGGTGACTACGAATCAATTTTAGATCTTATGTTTGTGAATGGCGAAGTTGGAAATAATTACGAGTATGAAGTTGTTGATGGTATTTCAGACCATAGAGCCGTGCTTTTTTCAATATTTAACATATATATGCTAACAAAAGTGAAGGAGTCTAGTGTGTTAGATTTTGCACAAGCGGATGACGTTTCCATTCTTGACTCGTTGGGTCTTGAGTTTGATCAACTTCGTAACGTTTCTTTATCTAATGGTTGTAATAACAATTCAATGTGGTTTCATTTTAAAGATCTTGTTCAGAACTGTATATCACACTTTGTTCCCGGTAAAACTAAGACTAACCTTCAAAATCCTTGGATATCACGTGACTCGATAGAATTGAAGCGTCAAATTAATCGAGCAAGGAGATCGTATCGAAAGAATGGTTTCTCTGCGATCAAAAGCAAAATATTGAGGTTGTCGAATAAATTAAAAACTCCAATGTATTCAGACAAGTACAAGTATTACAATGTTACACTTTGTCAATTTATTAGAACTTCTCCGGAAACGTTTTGGAGACTCACTAAGCCGCCCTATCCTATCACAAATACGTTTATTTCTGAAGGACTCGTTATCAGTGATAATACTGCAATTGCAAATTCGTCTGATGGTCATTTTAACTCTGTCTTAGATATAATAGAAAAGTGCCAAGCCGTATAATTCATGAAAGCCCCGCCTAGTATTTCAAATCTAGTTTTGAGTGAGAGTGGGATTTTGAATATGTTACTGAATCTAAACGAAAAGAAGTTTATGGAACCTGATCGCCTGCCTAATGAATTTTTAGGCGGTACGCTGAATGGTTCTCTAAGTTTTTATTTCTCATTTATAAAAAACAAATCTTTGCGTGAAGGCTCTTTGCCCTGAGGACTGGAAAACGACTAAAATTAGACCTTTACATAAATCTGGAAATAAGCATCTCGTCGCCAACTATAGACCAATTTCGCTTACTTTTACGTCCTGCAAGCTACTCGAACATATTATTCATAACCATATTTTTCAGTTTCTTGAAGAGAATACACTTCTAACCCAAAGGCAACATGGTTTCACGCGTGGTTATTCCACAATCACGCAGTTGGTGGAAATGACGCATAATTTTGCGTGATCTATAAATAAAGGCCTTTGACAAGGTCTCGCATAGCAAGCAACCAATTACACGAAATCTTAAAAAAATATCATCTATAATATTGGATTGTGGCGTGCCTTTCTAATAGACAACAATACGTAGATTTTAACGAGGCTGCTTCGGATAGGGTGACTGTTGACTCGTGGGTTCCTCAAGGATCAGTTCTGGGGCCTCTTTTGAATTTGTTATTTATTCGTGACATTGTGAACAATATTTCTGTAAAACTGAGGCTGTATGCTGACGATTGTGTAGTTTATTACGAGGTGAATAGTTCTAGTGATCAGTATAAGTTAAATGAAGATCTAGGTCTGATTAATAAATGGTGTAACTCTTGGCAGATGTGCATAAATTATAAAAAAAAGTGTTTTATGTATGTTACTCACAAAAGCAAGCCCCTCCAGTTTAGATATAACACAGGAAGCCACAACCTAGTAGGGGTTTCAGAATACACATATATGGCGATTTAGATTACCAACCGCCTCAGCTGGAATAAGCATATTGATTACGTTACTTCGAATGCTCTTCGTAAGCTCTTCTTTCTGAAGGAACTCCGAAATACTCCACCTCTTAAACGCAATTACTAGCTTATGAAACTATTATTCGGCCTATATTAGAATATGGTAACGTCATCTGGGACCCGTTCACAAAGCTAAACTTGGCGAAACTAGACAGAATTCAAAACAAAGCTGCTAGGTTTCTATTTAATACCCATGGGAGGACATCAGTACACAGTCTTGTTCAAAGAGCTAGCCTCCAGCCAATGACAAAAAGAAATCGGGCGTGCAGACTAAAATTCTTATATCAGATTATTCATGGGCATTTTGAACTTATTATGCATGACTACATAACTTTTCCACGAGGCTATTCTACAACACAAAAACATAGTTTATTCATAGTTCCATTTATGCCTCGTAATAATTGTTTCAACTTTTCGTTTTTTCCACGTACTGTGGAGGAGTTGTCGAAGAACTTCAATCATGAAGTTCTTCAACTACAATGAAAAAAATTAAATTCCGAAGAACCACAAAAAAGTTAAAAGGAACGAAGATCAGCATAAGCAGTGACTACGCAAAAGAAACAGTAGAGATGAGAAAACAGCTTTTGAAAAGCACGGCATCAAACAAAGCAAGGGGCGATGAATTGTCTTCAGTGCATGATAAGCTCAGGAGCGAAACATTTGTGTGGGATTCCGAACTAAAGCAGCGACGTTCTATCCGACCCAGAACTGAAGTGCGTGACTGACTGCAAACAAGCCAAGAAAAAAAAAAACGACCTTCCTGAATCGAGAGTTATAAACCTAACTGCGCCGAAGTGTGATTAATAAAATAGATACTCTGGAATTGACGTTTCTTTCTCGAAGTCCCCGCGTGGTCACAATTACAGAGACATGGCTTAGTTCTGACATCGCGAGCGACTGCATTGTTCCTCCTGATTATAAACTTATAAGGCGCGATAAAACCAGTAGAGGTGGGGGCGTCGCGGTTGTTCTGAGAAATGACACTAGTTGTGTGGAACTCGATTGCAAGTGTGAAGAAACTGTTTGGTGCCGAATATCTTATTGCAATCGTGCATTTCCTCTTGGGGTAGTCTATAGGCCGCCAAACGCGCCAGATAATTTTAGACTGTTTGAACGAGTTTCTTTGCAAACATGTAGATGGTGACACCAGGGTAATTCTAGCTGGAGAGTTTAATTTGCCACATGTGAACTGGGATTTACTGGTAGCTGGTACCATTGATGTTTCCAAGGAAGAAAACAATACTCGACATCGTTTTTAATCACAATTTTACCCAAGTAGTCAAAGACTGCACTAGAATCGCCGATCAATCCCAGTCACTACTGGATTTAGTCTTTATTACAGATAATGTAGCCGAATACAAAGTTTCTTTTATTGAAGGGATTTCAGATCACAAAATTGTCTTATTCACAACCCCCTTATCACAGCATGGGCACTGCCAGGCTTCTACGCCCATAGTTGTCAAAGACCTTGCTCGCGCGGATGATACAAGCATTTTGGATTACTTAGAGACATCATTGAAAACATCTGAGTAAATCGCCACTACTGGTACAGTCCACGATCTCTGGAATTTTTTTTTTTTTAACGACTATTTATTTCTGTATTGATCACTATGTTCCTAATGCCCGTGTCCCACTAGAGCGACAGACAGAGACAAGCCTCCAACCCTTGCAGCATGCTCGCGATGGAACCTTTGGCAGGCGTTTAGTCGTTCGGTGCTCGTGAAGTAAGCACGAGCGATGGCAAGCCTGCCAAAGATACCCACGCGTGCATGATGCTCGTGTTTGAGCATAGCCTCCTTTATTCTACAAAGTCTATCAAATCGCGAAAGACTCTGGTTTGAGGCTTGTCGTTGTCTTTTGTTTCTGTATGTCGCTCTAGTGGGACACGGGCATAACAGAAAGAAATGTGTCTGTCGTACTAATCCTTGGATAACACGCAAAATCATTCACTTAAAACGTCAAATAAGAAGGCATAGGAAACATAGCACGCAGAACGTGAGCGCGTTAGAAAAACAAGTTAAAAACGACACTGAAAGAAGCCAAGGAAAGATATTTTTTCAATAACTCTTCACAACTTTATAAAAACTGCCCCGATCGAACAAGTTGTTGACGGCGATGTGGTTATTACGGACAATGTGGAGATGGCCGAGCATTTTAATCGGTTTTTTTTTTTCCCCTTCAGTTTTTTAATCCCAGGATTAACAAATTTTGCGTGAGGTCACACATTACAATACCGAAAAAAGCACCAGGCGTGGTGATAACCCAACCGGGGATATTGTCGAAGTTGTTATCCCTTAATTCGAAGAAATCAACAGGCCCCGATCAAATACCAAATGCGTTTCTTAAAAGATATGCTGACATTGCTGAGTGGCTATCTCACTATCTTAAAATTATCTTTGACACACCATTACAAACGTTCACTCTCCCACAAGAATGGCTATCTGCCCGTGTTGTTCCGGTATTCAAAGACGGAAGCCGCCTCAGGGTAGATAACTACAAGCCCATATCGTTGACAAGTTTTTTTCTGTGAAGTAATGAATCATATTATTTCAAAATACATATTTACTTTTTTAGAGGATCGAGGAATGTTTTACCCCCCTTCCCCCCCCCAACATGGTTTCAGATCCGGCCTTTCAACCGTAAGCCAGCTTGTAGAGACGTTTCATGACTTTTCTTTCGCCGTAAACAATAAGGAACAAGTAGATGTTGTTTGCGTCGATTTTTCGAAGGCATCTGACCGTATACCACACAGGAAACTAATAGGGAAATTGAAAGCACTAGGTTTATGTTCTAGTATTGTCAATTGGATTGAAGCATATCTATCAAATAGAACCCAAAGAGTTGAAATTAACCCATCCGCGCCATTGCCTGTAGCCTGAAGGGTCCCTCAAGGCTCTGCATTGGGCAGATTGTTGTTTTTGATATACATTAATGATATCGCTACCCACATTCAAACGCCAACTAAGATTTTGCAGATGATTGCCTTCTTTATGCTCCTGTAAACAAGACCACAGACCAATTGAATCTAAACAGAAATTTGGAAATCTCAAGTCAGTAGTGTCATGACTGGAAAATGCAGATAAATTTTCTTAAGTCAGCATACATTAACATAACAAACAAAAACGATGTTTTGAAATTTTCTTAAAATATAGGGGATGCTAACTTGAGTAATGTGGACAGTTTCAAGTACCTTGATCTCACCCAGTGGCGTCACGAGGGTCAGCGGCACCCGGGGCGGTAGCCCGCCCCGACACCCCCCCCCCCCCCCCCTCCCCCCGCTCTCGCGTGGCCCGCCGCGACTCCCCTCCCCCCCCCCCCTCTCGTGGCCCGCCGTGACACCCCCCTGAGCGCTGCACCCGGGGCGGTCCACCCCCCCCCGCCCCCCCCCCCCTTGTGACGCCACTGATCTCACCATCTACATAACTTATAATAATAGCGTACCCATATTGCAGGCACGTAGCCAGGGAGGGGGGCCCATGGGGCCCGGGCCCCCCCCCCCCCCCCCCCGAAATCTTCCACTTTGCTGGGACCTCCTCTCCCCCCTCCCCCTCATACAGCATTTTGTCATGGGCAGCCCCCCCCCCCCCCCGAATCAAAATCCTGGCTACGTGCCTGCCATATTGATATTGATCATGTTTGCTCTTCAGCATATCGGAGGCTTTGCTACGTACGAGGGAAGCTAAATAACGCTACAAGAGACGCAAAGTTAACTGCTTACAAAATAATTATACGCCCTATTTTGGAATATGCGAATGTGGTATGGGGTCCTAATAAGAGGATAGACAAAGACAAATTAGAAAAGTTTCAAAGGTTGGCTGTGCGTTTTATTCTTTCTAAGTATAGACGAACTGTGACTAGAATGCTGCAATCAGTGTAGTCTCCAGCCATTAGAAACTAGACGGAGGATTGCGAGGCTAGAACTGTTTTCCCCTCTATAATACGCAATTACAAATTGTCCCGGAGATGCACCTGAAAGAAGGGCATAAGCGATCACGAAGGTCAAATCATGACAAGGCGGTTCGACCATACTACGATAAAATCAGTGTTGTACGGAACGGCGTTCCAAGGAACGGCGTTCCTGGAACGCGTTCCTTTTAGGAGGAACGAAGGAACGCCGCCGTTCCATTTCGCATCGCTGGAACTGGAACGGGAACGCGTTACATTTTTACTGGAACGGAAAGAGTAACGGCGTTCCTTTTTTTTCGTCCTGTGGGGTAATTTTTATTTTATTTCCAACAGGTAAATTTCGAAAGTACAAAACCAATATCTTTACGAAGTGCAGGATCTCGTTATCTTTTTGGCTACTAATCTTAGGGATTATTTTGTGTGGTCCTCGTTCGCTAACAGTTTCGGGTGCGGGAGAGCTGGTGGACACGGATTCTTTTTCGAGTGCCCGAAACTGCGGTACAAAAAGCGAGGCTTTTAGTCGTAGGAAAAGAAAAAGAAAGAGGGTTGTTGCAAGCTCAGCTACTTTCTTTGGTTCCACGAATCCTCATACACCCAGAAATCTAAGGCCGACTACAGCCACTTGTGAACTTCCATAACGAGACCTACAGTTACAACAAGATCACAGACTGCCAGACATCGAACGCCCCCTTGTATCCCGAACATTGGTCACATAAAAGATACACACAAAAAAAATAACCTTTATTTCTTCTCTGGTCCCCCACCTTTAAAATGAATAACAAAGCCAACCTTACAAAGAAGAATTTGTAGTTTTTAAAACTGACCTTCCAAAAGCACTACCCTCTCCTGACTTTGTTCAATTGAAACGTGTGAGGTTGTTGTAAAACGCTCGTACAATGTTGGGTAAAAGTACATTCGGCTCGTCTGAATTGTCCACTACAAACATGAATATGGTTAAAAACTGAGGTTTTTAACTCGAATATATCAACAAATGAAACTCTGCTTCCGCTTGTCTTCTCCTGTTCCATAACGACATACAAACTCGTATGTTGACTACTAATGGGATAGATAAAAAAATCTGCTTGATTTAACTATAGTAACTAGCAAAATACAAATGTAACGTATATGTAACGATACGTTCCATTTTTTAAACTGTAACGGGAACGAGTTCCTTTTTCACAGATGTAACTTGTAACGGGAACGCGTTCCAAAAATCAGAAGGAACGAGCTTTCGTTCCTTTTTTTGAGGAACGTGTACAACACTGGGTAAAATAGATGTTTTTAAAGATTCATTTTCCCCCCAAACAATTGAAGGATGGAACGGTCTTCCACAATGTGTTGTAAACTCATCAGATATGTCTACTTTTGAGTCGTCTTTAGAACGGTGGTTTTTCTAATAAAAATAAAGCTGGATGGATGTATATAGTACTATTATTGACAATGTTACATTTTTGTGTGTCGTGCGTTAAAACTATTATAAGACTGTGTATGTTTTTTTTTTTTGTATGAACTGTCCACCTCTCCTGTAATGGCCTTCAAATGAAGGCTGACAGTATTGTTAAATAAAAAAAAGGAGTGGAATGGGCTTCCTCGAGAGACAGTGGAATTATGACCTCTTGATTTGTTTGTCGCGCGTTTAGTATAATTTATTGTTTTGCTACTGGGTAGTGAAGGATGTGAGTGCCTGCATAATTGACCTTGTGTGTTATGTTTCATTATGTTTGTATCCCACCTGCAATGATCTTCATGCGGAATTAGCAGTATTTCTAAATAAATAAATAAATATCCCCGATTCGAATGCCACGCGCCGATTAAGTTTTCTCCTTAATATCACTTCCACGAGGCATTCGAAGCGCGGATCTTACGGTGACTCGCATTCGAATCTGTTTGCAGACTGTCTTTTGTATGATGTGTGACCCCGGCTTTAGTAACCTAACTAAATATATAGATGTCGTCTGAATTTGTTTGTTGTTCAAATGTCGGGGATATGATTTTATCCTAGTTTTCTTTCTTTCAAAGTGATCCCCATCATTTTTATTTGATTTCATTTGAAAAATTCATAACCTTTGTACCTGTATCTGACGGTTGTAACATCTTTGCTTCAATCGCGAAACACTGTGTGGCTGGGGCTCTTAGAAATTTGAGGAGTGCTTTGATTATTTCATGTCGTGCGCAACCTTCATCGCTGATTTCCCCTTAAAGATTTGTCACGCGATTAATATTAACTAACGTTCCTCGGTGACACCCTTTAGGAAAAGATCTTGCTGTTTGTTTAATTTCGCCTGTTTCGTAGTTTCTGTAGATATCATGTAACCACCTTGACCTGGTGAACTTCAAGGGACACAGGCTTTGTGAGGCGTCAGGCTTTTATCTCTGCCCCCGGCGAAGTGAACCCACGAGACAAATAGATAAAACTATCAATGATCACCATCTGCTTTCACCACTACGAAATTTAGTGCCAGCAAACATTTTCGGGTTTCACAATCTGCAAGTATTCATAGCGCATAGAATGTTACTATAATATTTGACACAAGCAGCACGTACCATTCATCATGCGTGCTGCGTTTCGTGCACTTAGTTTCGTAATGAATTGAGCGCATGCAAATAATTTCAAGAAATGTAGACACTTTTCAGTTTGAATGCGAGTTTTGGGCTTGAATCGTGAGATGGCCAATGCAATAGAGCGGGCGAGCTGATCCACTGGCCGCAGAGGAGGAGGCCACACACGCTGCCCGAAATCGACTTGCGATGTCCCGAGACAGCTGCTATGGGGAAGCACTGGTCCTTCCCTCTCGCGAAATGCTCGAATATGTCAAAAATACACCGAATGCACGGTCAGGTAATTATAGAACTTCCCTTAAAAAGTGTCAAAATGTTTGCTCGGGACCATTATGTTTTGATGTGCAGTTGGGATCAGTTTGCTCTACACCACCTGCAAGCACAAGAATGTTTTAGGTTTTCGCGTGGTACTAATAATTCAACGGGTAGGACATTAATCAATCGATAGGTGCGCTTCGGAGTTGCGAATCTGGCGGGGAAATAAAAGAAAGCCAACCCGAAGAGGTGCCGCGCGGAGGAGTGCCTCAATCCCTCGGACTTCCCCGGGACTAGACTCGGCGACGCACAAATCACCTTTTACAGATTGTTTTCGAATGGGTCGAAAGGATCATACTAAAACGTGCAAGGATATCAGACCGTTCTTCTTCTCTTTTTTTAGCTACCCGGAGTCGGAACACACTGCCGGAAGAAATTATAACTATTGCCAATGGCGCTCATTTTTTCGATATACTACGAAGAAAGATTCTCGAGTGTTTTTCTTCTCGGTAGGCATGAATGGCTCGTCAGGGCCGTTGTCCGAGCCTGTGCAGTCGCTGCCCTTGGTCGCACCGTTCGGTTCGCACGTCCTGACATTCCTGATTGGGCGCGCGCACTCCGAACGGAGTCAGCGGCAATGCAACGGCAAGGCAGCCCGCCAAGGCGCGAGCGGCGCAGCACGAGCAGGGCTCCTCGGGCGCGCATTCTTGCGGCTCTCGGCCGCCGAAGGAGCGGCCTTGGCGAGTGCTGCCGTCCCCGCGTTCCGAGCGCGTTCCGACCGCGTGGTCGCCCCCGACCGCCGAAACGGGGTCACGGACCCCGGCGAATCGAACGGCAGCCCCGAGAGGATCCGAGAGGCGCCGACTGGAGCGCCCGTTGGCCATACTCACTCATGCCTGGCGCCAATGCCGCTGCCAGCTGGTCCGGGCCACAACCATGGGCACCCCACGGCACGTGAGCACTGCGCCTATGCACAGCGCACTGGCGGTTCGATCCGCTCGGCGGTACGATCGTACGATGCCTACAACACGCACGGCGGACCTCGCCCAGCTGTCCCCGGAACCACGTGGTCGGCCGCTTCCGGAAGACAGGTACGCGCGGGGCCGTATAGCAAGCAGCCAGCGTCAACAACGGCGGCAATCTCATCGCTCCCGCGTATCGCGGCGGCTTCACGCGCGCGACAAGCTGCGCCCGCCGCACTTGCTGCCGCGCTCTTTACGCAGGCTTCGGGAAGCCATCGGGGATGCCCGTGCGCTCCAAGAAATTCACGATGTACCGCGCCGGCTCCGAGAAGGACGTCCCAGGTCCGCTATCGGGCCCGCGCTCTTTGGACCCTTCGATTGCCAAATGCCGCAAATCCATTCGAATGACGAAGCATTCGGCTAATCGACCCGGAATAAAAGAGCCTCGATCACGTTGGCTTTCGGTAATATCATCTTAGAAAGTAGTCCTTAGGGGGATGTTCTGCAGTGTTCCCCCTAATGACGTGGACTTTATTTCGAGATACTTTACTAAATACTCCGTGCTGCAAGTTTTCTTAAGATGTCAGGAGATAAGAAACTGTTGTCGGGTGTCTTCCATTGATACTTACGCGTCACTTCCATTTTCGTCATCTTTCTCGCTCTCTTCCCCCAAGGTCAGGGCAACAGGCAAACCACTCCGTCTTTCCCTCACGATGACCGATGCATATATTCTTAGTTTTACTTGTCCTTGATCGCGAATCAGACCAGCTTGTCACAGTCCTTAAAGTCTCCAACTGTTGGCAGGGGGTCCCTGCTGTGGTCACCTCGGGCGCTGGGGTGGGTGGGGAAGGGGGGGGGGGGGGGGGGGGGGGGGGAGATTTATAAGAATAAAATTCTGCCTCCGATATAAAATGAGAAATTACGTAAAAGAATAAAAGTGCTCAGTTCAGACCGGTGACAAGCGATAGATTATGAAAATAATCCCTGGAGAAAGGGAACAAGAGGGGCAAAGGACAAACACAGCTAAGTGACTGGTGAGCGACCGAACCAGTCACTTAGCTCTGTTTGGAGTTTTGTGTTTGTCCCTTGTCCCTCTTGTTCCCCTTCTCCAGTGGTTATTTTGATCGTTCTTGTGCAGCTCGCTTGCACCTTTGCATTTAATTGCATTATAATCACAAGCGAGAGGTTTACGCCCGGTGTAAATTCAGCAGTGAGACAACGACACGAAGAGGTTAAAACAAAAACAAAGAAATTTAATAGATCGTTAAAAGGAAGTTTTACCAACGTAACGCTAACAAGCAGACAGCATGAAAAAAAAAAAAAAAAAGAATCCTGGAATTTTGGGCAGCGCGGCGGCGAAAAAACCAAACGAAGTCCTCAAACTCAACCCAGGGAACAAAAGGCCCCCTCGCGGCACAACATGCAGCTGGGAACCAGAGCGACCAGAGTTCGCCGGCGCACAAACTAAAAAATGAATCAAAGCGCTCGACTAACGTCCGAAGGCTCACCCAAAGTAGTTCTTGGGTCCGAAGAGGGGACGGAGGCTTGGTACCCAAGGAAAGGTGGACTGGTTGCTCGGCGGCCGACGCAACGCAGCACCGCACGCACACAGCACACGCACGCTTGCAAGAGGGAGAAGGTGTACACGGTAGCCCTGTCCTGCGGGGCCAAGTGCATCGGGCAAACGGGCCGGTGCCCAAACGACCGGCTTCGAGAGCATCATATGCACGCGAAGAAAGCAGCTTGGATTCCCAACACCTGATTGTCATTCACGGGAAAAAATGTCCTGGCTGCGCACCTAATTTCACCACCAAGACGACCGTGGGGGGCCATCGTGAGCGCGTCGGACGATGGCGACGAGCCCGCAGAAGTACTCCGTCCATCTCGCGATCCCAAAAGGGCTTTTCTGAGGCCGACGATGGGTGTCGACCGCTGACGAATGCGGAGAGACGACGAGGTCACCAGCAGAGACCCCTTTATCCCGTAACCCTGGAAAAACTGGAAAAACAACGGAACTCTTCCACATTGTCGGGAATACACCCGATTCCAGAGATAAGTTAAAATGTGAAGCAAAACGGGACAAATCATTTCCGCATAGCCTTTCGCTATAAAACTCGGGATCCCATCTATACCAGCGGATAATTTCGGCGTTAACTTTTCAACCACCTCCGTGACTTCACTATCAGTTATCGCACTGCGAGACAAAAACTGAGCTAGAACAAACTATTGTATGCCGCTAATCAGAATTAAAACAAACCGTTTTCCCCAAATCAGTTTAAACAAAACTCCGTCTTCTTCACTTCCGCTGGGAGCAATCGTCGCTGAAGGGGGAAATTCTACGTATACATTGCGTGGCTACGAAAGGTTTTGGTTGGAGCTTGCCGGTTGGCCCATATGGTTGTAGTTTTTAAAATATCTGCTCATAACTCCATTAAGAGAAGAAAAACACCATTGAACAAAGTCCGTTTGCAGGCATACCAAACACGGGAACGTTTTGTAGAGAAGGGGATGACCAGCGCCAAGTTTTCGCGGTCGCAAGTGTAGCGGGGACCCAGGGAGGGCCCGGCGACATCGGCGAGAGCGGGGCGGCAGGGAGCCTCGTGCGAGGTTTCAAGGAGGCGGAAGTGGCACCTCACGAGTGTCTGCAGCGCTGACAAAGGCGAGACGAGACGGTAGCTGGGCAGAACGCTTTGTTCCACGAGATCCTTGCTCAGGCGCTTTCCAAAGTCACGCGCCCCCTGCGTCGTGGTAGGCACCGCAGATGCACGGAGCGTGGGCCGGGTAGTTTCGGCTGTTCGTCCAGAGAACGGAAAGAGAAGCAATGCAAAGCGTTGAGGTCTCGCAGCGTCGCTTTCCATTGCATTACCTGGGATTACGTTAACATAGCTACGACAACGAGCCCAGGGGTTTCGGCGTCCAAATAGTGACTTATATGCGTCCCCAACACTGCATTGTAGGGTTAAAACGCAACCCCAGGCGGAGTCCAAACCCCCCCCCCCCCCCCCCCCCATTGTTTACACAAGGCTATGGTATACAGCTCCCCGGAGAACTCCCAAAATTTTTTAACAGCCCCCCCCCCCCCCCTTTTTTTTCCGATTGAAGATCCTGGATAAACCTGCCTCAAGAGTGCAAGCATCGTTTAGGCAAGTTGGGGGCAATATGCTCGTGTTTGAGCTTCGTCTCGTCGCTAGCGCAGTGAATCTATAGATACTACAAATTTTACAGGTCTAGAAAGCATTTTCCAGACCAGAGACCCACGATTACACGTTTTGACTTGCCTTAGTTCGAGTAATACGCCCCTTTTAATTACAAAACAGAGGTCTGTTTCATATAATTAACATCCTTTATTTTTGAAGGATCTAAAAACGAGTGTGGAAAAGGGTGCTGCTGCGCGTGCGTATGCCTGCCTCAAACCAGTCTTGGGCTCGTTACTTTTTAAAAGTAATTAGTTACACTTAGAGTTAGTTTCCCAACAATGAAGTTACAAAACAGTTGCTTAAAGAAAAAAAATACGTTTTGCGGTTACAGTTAACTTGGCAGAGAAACTTAGTTATTTTCAAGATACACTCGTATTTTTCTATTTCACTATGGAAGCATCGATGACAATAAAATATTACTAACGACTCTCTGAATGCTCTAAATTTGCTTTTTTGTGATGCATTTACAGCGTCCTGCTATTATTTGGTCCATGTTGCACCGAAGCAGCAATCGTTTTAAGTTCTCGTCACTCAGCTTCCCCTTTTTGATGTTAGAAACTTCCCGCCTCTTGCTACAGAGACATTCAACAGGCACGCTCGACAGAAGTGTGGTATTTAGCCGCAATACAGCTTTCTTCATGTTGGAGAAATCGTCGATAAAACGTTTAACAAACACCGCGAACCACAATTGGGGGAGAAAATGTATAAAGAAAAGGCAATGCGATGCAGCCTAGCGGTACTGCCTTCAGTACCGCTAGGAGCTCAAAAAGGGGAAACATGGAAGGCTGAGTTAGGGTAGCGTAAAGGGGAGTGCGAGGACGGGGTGGAGAGCATGGGAATCGAGCTCCGACCAGTTCGCGCTTTCCACTTTCCCCCGCTTCCTCCTCTCCCCCTTTCTACCCTGTCCACCGTTGCCTGTTTCCCAGGGTGAGGAGGATGTTCTGCCTTGCAGAACCTCGTGTCTGATCGTCGGCCTTTGACGAGGAGCAAGAGAAGCGGGCTGACAGTGAGAGGTAAGGAGCTCAGGAAAAGGGAAGGCTGAGATTGGACAGTGTAAGAGGGAGTGCGACGCAGGGTTGAAGCAGCTGATGAGGGAGGCGACAGCAAACGTTGCAGGGAGGGCATTTTCAGGGAAAGGAAGCACTGGTCAACACGTGCAAGTCAACGGGAGTGGCTCCTCGAGCCTACAATGCCGTGGTGGAGCAGGGTGCCATCGGGGCAGCAAATGACGCGCTGGTAAACCAGCAGCCACAAAGAAGTGAGGTAGCGCAGATAGCGGGAGGGAGTCAGCCGCAGGGCAAAGAGGGAGAGAAAGGGAGTGAAGACAGGCAGTTGGAGGCTAAGAGACTCCTCGTGGTAAGATACTCGAACGTCACAAGGGTTAAAGGGACCATGAAACGATTTTGAAATCCAACTTCATCCACCGCACGTCGTAAAAGGTGTGAAAAGAAACACACAAAAAATAGAGCCAAAGTTTTTTTTTCTCTATAGAAGTTTTAAAATAAAACCGGACTCTTTTACACCTTCTTTTCTTCGAAAGCTATCTGCCTTTTCACTGCGATGCATTCGCGGAACCGCAGCACGTCAGCCAAATCCACGTCGCCTATTGGGTAAGAGCCTGCCTAACCAGCACCTCTATCATAAACAATAAATAGCCGGCGAATGTTTTCTCAAAAGTTTTCTTAAAGAATATTCAGATCCACATTTTGTAGCATAATTAGAGATGTGACGAAAATTGCCGAATTTGATAATGCTCAGAGCCAAGCGCCATCTATCGTGTGGTAAACGAAGCAAGAGAAAGACCCGACTGCGCCTGCGCAGTCAACCCACGAGCGTTGTCTGCCGAGCGTGTTTTCTCCTTAAGTTAACGCGCTTTCTTCGCAGAGCAGACTTTCGTTTTCTGGCTGCTCAAGTAGTGTTTACATTGTTTGTGATCGATCGCTCGGTCGCTATGCCAAAAGGCTGCAGTGTACCTAAGTGCCCGAATTACAGCTTCCGCAGTCCGCTGGTTAAAAAGAAACAGTTGCAGTTTCACCGCTTGCCACTCGATGAACCACGTCGAAGCACTTGGTGCAGGCTCATCGGTTTGAGGGACCCCGGGTCTAAGGTCATTCGTGTATGCTTGGAACATTTTGACACTGAGCGTGATTACAGCCACATTCACAGTGTTCTCCGCGAATGCGGGCAGGTTCCAAAAGCCCTCTGCCGATTCCGATGACGAACTGTCCAGAGTCTTCGTCGGAAGACTCGCCGCACTTCCCAACAGGCGTACCGCCGTATGGAACTAGTCCCATGCTGTCGCTGTAGCGCAACATATCTAACTGAATTTCGCTCAGCTGCGATCTGTCCATGGCCATCGCCGCGATGAGAGGCGCCAATTCAGAAAATATGTCGGTGGCATCAGCGCCATCAGCGCAGAAAACCTACCGGCACACCGCCAACTCGCCGCCGCTAACGCTCCCCTTCTCCTACTGCCGAGAGAACTTCCGGTTCCGATGCCCGCGGACATCACGACCGTCAAAATTACGCCGCAGCTTGTTTTTCGGTGAGTTGGAGATGAAGAAAAAGTCGGTATTTCAATACTTTTTTGTGTAGAAGTTAATAAACCGAAACGAAAACGGATGCCTGTTCGACACTCAGTGAACATTGAAGGTTTAATGTAAAAGTTATTTGGCAAAAGTAAAAAAGGTCATTTCATGGTCCCTTTCAGGAGGTTCTGCTGGCCAGGATGAAAAGGGAGAGGAAGGTAAACACAGTGGACCTGTCAGGAAAGTGCGTCGTAGGCGCTCTGGCCAAAGCTAAAAAAGAGCTCTGAGTAATATGGAGGGAGAGAACCTAGCAGTTGTGCGTGTGGAGCTTAATGATGTCTTGAAGGGAAGGAGCCAGAACCTCGGCAAACTCATAGGAGTTGGGGTGCGTAAGCTGAGGGAGGTCTCCGAGAGGGTCCATGTGCGATCCCAGAGGTCTAGGGACAGTCTTTTCAGACGGAGCAACGGGTGGTGGAAGCTAACCGGGTGATTAGGGGGTGAGCCAACGACTTCATGACGGCGGATTGGAAGTAAACAGGGTGGTTTATGAGGCTCGCCCCGACCCTTTTGCATGAGGCGTCCACCACAGTGGACCCATAGGTAGCACGATAGGGGATAGAATCATTAAACCTCATGTCGTAGTTTGTTTGTTTTTTGTTTTTTGTTTTTGTTTTTTGGGGGGGAGGGGTTGGAGATTTGAGGGTGCCGCAGTAGATGATCGAAGTTGAACAACGAAAAGTGCCAAAGAGTTAGCGACATAGAAAGTTTAAGAGCGAGAGACTTGGGTGCAAAGGTACAGCAGATATAGCACACATAAACATACAGGGAGGTAGGAACAGGTTAAAATGAGAGGATATAGAAGAGCAACTAAGACAGAAGGATTTAATGGTATATGGTGAAACAGAGACGCCGAGCAATCCCTTGCAATTTTGATTATGTGTAGGAGCAATGCAATAGAACGGAGGGCAGCAGGAAAGAAGCCGGGATTGGAGCGTTTCTTAGAAGAAAAAAAAATGTAAATTGGCATAAAGTCAGAGACGAATGCACGGAACATTGACGGCTAAAAGGGGCTTTAGCAGGGGAGCTGGACCTTCTTGGATTTGTGCACCTCTGGGCAGGAGTAAATGCTAAAGAGGAGAACAGTAAAATTGTAGAGTGTATTTCAAAAGACATTATTGGATAAGGAGAAGATCACAAAGTAATTATCCTAGGGGACATGAATGCCCATTACCTGGATGCGTACACAGATTCAACAGGAAACATGCTACTGGAGATGTGTAAAAGATACAACTTGTGTTTATGCAATACCGGTGAGAAGTGCGGCGGGCTAATAACATGGGAAACGGGTAGTTTACATTCTACGATATATTGCACACTGGTGTCAAATATAATGTGTAGAAGGCTAGAGACAATGAAAATAGATGAAGGGTCCAATAAGCCACGGTAGGGATCACAAGCGAATTAAGCTGAGCTTTACTAGGGAAGGAAACGCAGGGACAGAGCAAGACAAACAACCAGACCAAACGTTTTATACTGAGGAGCAGTTGGAAAGAGTCGTTAAGCAAATATAGGAGATAATGTCTGGGGATATTCAAACGGATTTGAGTTACACAAGACTAACTAAGCTATTCGAACAAGAGCTGTCTAAAGTATGCAATAATAGAAGGGGAAAACGAAGAAGCAAACCTAAGAGCTGGTGGGATGATGAGGTAAAGAAGGCAATAGAGAAACGCCAAGAAGATTCCAGAGAGCACAGATATTCTAAGTGCAATGGGGAACCAGATAGTGAGGTAAACAAAAAGTGGGAAATATTCATGACAAGTAGACGGGAGGCATCCTGCTTGATTAATAAAAATATTCAGAGAGAGGGGTCGCAATGGCCGTCTAAAGTAAACCAAAATAAAAAGGCAGCCAGGGAGTTTTGGAACCACTTGAATTCACTAAGTCATAAAGCAAAGTCAGAACAGAAGTATATTGTTATGCCTGAGGGTAAGCACCTTGAAGGGGGTGAGGCAAGGGAATACATAGGAACACTAATGACAGAGACGTTCAAGCAGCAACGATGCATAGGAAGCGCCTCACCTGTGGAGGATAGTTCACGTATTTATGTTGAGGCTATCGGACAAAAAGACTGGGAAAGGGTAGAATCGAGAGTTTAAATGGGTACATCAACAGGTGCAGATGGTATAGCAATAAACTTGATAAAACAGTTTGGACCCAAATCTAAGGAAGTGTTGGGGGATCGGTGACCGAGAGGGCTAGCGCATGCTAGCTCGGAGCACGTGAAGCGAAAGCTCGCGCTGCAGAACCGAGAGATTCTGGGTTCAATCCCTCGTACCGGCGTGCGGTCGTGTATCACTACTGCGTGGTGCACGTTAAAGACCCCAGGTGAGCAGTCGTACTGCACTGGCTAAATTGCTCATCTACAGTGGGTAACAATGTCGACAACTCTTGCCGTATATAAATGCCGAACTCCTGCCGTATAAACAACTAACGACTAATTTGTTTGTTGGGTTCAATCCCCACACCTGCCCGTTTCGATCTGGATGAGCATCGTACCGGCGTGCGGTCGTGTATCACTACTGCGTGGTGCACGTTAAAGACCCCAGGTGAGCAGTCGTACTGCACTGGCTAAATTGCTCATCTACAGTGGGTAACAATGTCGACAACTCTTGCCGTATATAAATGCCGAACTCCTGCCGTATAAACAACTAACGACTAATTTGTTTGTTGGGTTCAATCCCCACACCTGCCCGTTTCGATCTGGATGAAAATCGTACCGGCGTGCGGTCGTGTATCACTACTGCGTGGTGCACGTTAAAGACCCCAGGTGAGCAGTCGTACTGCACTGGCTAAATTGCTCATCTACAGTGGGTAACAATGTCAACAACTCTTGCCGTATATAAATGCCGAACTCCTGCCGTATAAACAACTAACGACTAATTTGTTTGTTGGGTTCAATCCCCACACCTGCCCGTTTCGATCTGGATGAGAATCGTACCGGCGTGCGGTCGTGTATCACTACTGCGTGGTGCACGTTAAAGACCCCAGGTGAGCAGTCGTACTGCACTGGCTAAATTGCTCATCTACAGTGGGTAACAATGTCGACAACTCTTGCCGTATATAAATGCCGAACTCCTGCCGTATAAACAACTAACGACTAATTTGTTTGTTGGGTTCAATCCCCACACCTGCCCGTTTCGATCTGGATGAGAATCGTACCGGCGTGCGGTCGTGTATCACTACTGCGTGGTGCACGTTAAAGACCCCAGGTGAGCAGTCGTACTGCACTGGCTAAATTGCTCATCTACAGTGGGTAACAATGTCAACAACTCTTGCCGTATATAAATGCCGAACTCCTGCCGTATAAACAACTAACGACTAATTTGTTTGTTGGGTTTAATCTCCACACCTGCCCGTTTCGATCTGGATGAGAATCGTACCGGCGTGCGGTCGTGTATCACTACTGCGTGGTGCACGTTAAAGACCCCAGGTGAGCAGTCGTACTGCACTGGCTAAATTGCTCATCTACAGTGGGTAACAATGTCAACAACTCTTGCCGTATATAAATGCCGAACTCCTGCCGTATAAACAACTAACGACTAATTTGTTTGTTGGGTTCAATCCTCCACACCTGCCCGTTTCGATCTGGATGAGAATCGTACCGGCGTGCGGTCGTGTATCACTACTGCGTGGTGCACGTTAAAGACCCCAGGTGAGCAGTCGTACTGCACTGGCTAAATTGCTCATCTACAGTGGGTAACAATGTCAACAACTCTTGCCGTATATAAATGCCGAACTCCTGCCGTATAAACAACTAACGACTAATTTGTTTGTTGGGTTCAATCTCCACACCTGCCCGTTTCGATCTGGATGAGAATCGTACCGGCGTGCGGTCGTGTATCACTACTGCGTGGTGCACGTTAAAGACCCCAGGTGAGCAGTCGTACTGCACTGGCTAAATTGCTCATCTACAGTGGGTAACAATGTCAACAACTCTTGCCGTATATAAATGCCGAACTCCTGCCGTATAAACAACTAACGACTAATTTGTTTGTTGGGTTCAATCTCCACACCTGCCCGTTTCGATCTGGATGAGAATCGTACCGGCGTGCGGTCGTGTATCACTACTGCGTGGTGCACGTTAAAGACCCCAGGTGAGCAGTCGTACTGCACTGGCTAAATTGCTCATCTACAGTGGGTAACAATGTCAACAACTCTTGCCGTATATAAATGCCGAACTCCTGCCGTATAAACAACTAACGACTAATTTGTTTGTTGGGTTCAATCTCCCACACCTGCCCGTTTCGATCTGGATGAGAATCGTACCGGCGTGCGGTCGTGTATCACTACTGCGTGGTGCACGTTAAAGACCCCAGGTGAGCAGTCGTACTGCACTGGCTAAATTGCTCATCTACAGTGGGTAACAATGTCAACAACTCTTGCCGTATATAAATGCCGAACTCCTGCCGTATAAACAACTAACGACTAATTTGTTTGTTGGGTTCAATCTCCACACCTGCCCGTTTCGATCTGGATGAGAATCGTACCGGCGTGCGGTCGTGTATCACTACTGCGTGGTGCACGTTAAAGACCCCAGGTGAGCAGTCGTACTGCACTGGCTAAATTGCTCATCTACAGTGGGTAACAATGTCAACAACTCTTGCCGTATATAAATGCCGAACTCCTGCCGTATAAACAACTAACGACTAATTTGTTTGTTGGGTTCAATCTCCACACCTGCCCGTTTCGATCTGGATGAGCATTGTACTGGCGTGCGGTCGTGTATCTAAGACAAACACAATGTGCTCTTTTTTTTTGAGAGAGAGTGAGCGAGAGAGAGGAACAAATAAAAGCATTTGTTGTAAGAGAAATGTACTGCCTTGTGCTTGTCTTACCTCGTCTTCGTCCTTGTTGTTTTCGGCGCTTTTATATATCTTAAGACCACGAACCAAGTGGCCCAAATAATCACATTGCCGTGTATCTAAACATCTTTGCAAAAAACGCTCCTAGACCGCCGCCATCTTGCTGATGCTGATGCGGCTGGTGCGATTGTCGCGCCCCCTATTAGCTAGAACTTTTCTGCCACTCTCTTGGACTGTGGAAACCCGCTCAGCGCGATTCTCTACCTATGTTTTGCGGTTTGCATTCGACGTTTTCTGGCCCTTCTTGAAAGCTCCCACTTAATTTTTCTGATGCAGGCTGCGCACCCTTTCTGTGTTATCTTCCACTGTGAGAAATAGGGCTGGTAAGTACATGCATTTTGCGTGCATCAGAGTGACGCGGGAATAATAGAAGCACGTGATATTGCGTGACTGGGTC